>CM067363.1:69927654-69987654 GCA_034401795.1 Chaetoderma sp. LZ-2023a | reverse complement strand
GCTACATCTTTTTACCACATCCATGGGATAAAGAATCATCAGGGAAGAGCGGTCGAGGTACATGGACTGTTATGAGGTCCAGTTCCATGGTATATGATAGTCCTGCCCTTGTGCTGTGGTGTGCTTCCAAAGATACATTCATGCCCTTGTTTGCATTGGCAGAGTTATCTGCAGCAACAAGGTTGTTATTGTGTTTTCACCTGTTATACACTTCTTCCACTGACTCAGTCATCAGACTGGGGTCAGATTGAATCGGGCCACATACTTCTGGAATATGAAGCACATTCCTTATTGTAGCGATTAGAGGTAGACGGGAGTAGCTATCTGATAGTTTTGAGACTTTCCTCATATATTTGGTGATAGAGATGTGCGTTTGCTCAGTCCCACGATTTTCAGTGTCCGGGTGTTGAAACCATGAGATACCGGCCCCATAGAAGAATCAATGCATGTTAGTGGCTTTTTTTTTATCATGATCTATATTGTCGACTTCCAATGATGTGAACACACCAATCGTAGGCGCAGGTGGGAACACCGTTCCAGGATGGTCAAAGCGAGAAATGGCAGCGTTACCTAGGTATGTAGACATAGTTTGAGCACAGTTATACGAAACAGACAATCCCAGACTGTAGAGCCTCTTAACTAGATCTTTCGATCATGTTTTAGTTAATGAATACACATCGAAAAAGTGGCCATGTCGTCTCTCGTTGCTCTGAATATCTGCCTTCTGCTAACGTTTTTGTTTGGCGGCCAGCATATGCGGCTGTTATACATCACCAGTTGTGACTGGGTCAAAGATGACAGTGACATACAATTGGCTTTTTTATATTTGTTCCGTGCAAGACCATTGTGACAAGCATAACCAGAGACGTAAATAATTTTCTTGACAGCCTTCTTTGAATGAACCGTGAAATGGTAAAGTTGTCTAAAGTTCTAAGCATGTCTTTGCGAACAACGTGTGTAGCACGTGAACGAAGCACTACATATCGACCATCATCGAGTCGACATGTCCGTCTCAGTGATTTACCAATATTTTCATTGACCACAAACAGTACACACCAACCTTCATTATGCTCTTCCAACTCGGGAATATAGCTGAAAATAAATCTTCTTAAACCTATTAGAATGAACTATTAACGAACTCGCCCGCCAAGTCTCCTTTGAATGCCATTTCTTGCTGATTAATAAGTACTTTAACAATATTTGGTAGGTTTCATTTGTTTTATGAGATTAGATGACGAGAGATTTCACTATTTTACATATTTCTGGAAAGGTAAAAATGTATGTAAAATTCAGTATTTATTAGATTATGTTCCTCTTTTCATGATCAGATGTGAAGTGGAACGATGCCACCCTCAATAACATGCTCCTTCTTAAGGTATCTTTATCCCAATCTTGCCTAGCACCGATCTTTTCATCATTCTTTCCAGCAACGACAATTGCATCACCCATCACCCACATTTCAAATGCATCTACTACTACATGTCTCTGCCTCTCTTCACTCCCTGTCAGCTGTCATTCCACATAGCCCACATGATGCAATTATTACCACATGGAAAGAGCTGATATTGCGAGTTCTCCGGACAGTAATAATCATGTTTACTAGCTACATGCTCATCATCCATTAATGTCATCCTTCTTCATGGACGACGGCTGCTGCTAATGAGTGAGCACGGGTACATGTACCTACTTTTTCACGTACCCAACCTTTCAGCAAAAAGGGAATCTCCAGCTTGGTCTTTGTTTCTATCCATCATGTTTGTCCATCAGTCTTATATATACTACTTTGTGTGAAATAAAGAGTTTCTTTTTATTTGTTTATTCTGTATACCGTAAGACTACAACATCTCGTTGCTTCTGCGGTGCTGTTGCTGTCATGGATATATGAAGATCAGGAATACTGTCTTGCTTAAATCGCTTCCTCTACGTAGATGTTGTTTATAGACTTAGTGACATTACATAGCCTAGTTTCACACACACCTTGCCTCTATATGTATGTGTCGTCACTGTGAAGCGGCCACCGTGATCTCACAGCATCAATGACTTGCATGAGCAATTGCTGACCAAACATGAATACATCGAGGGATGGATGTACGCTAGTGGAATATTATAATATCGTCCGCAGTTGTAGCCAATAAATGCCTAGAAACATGAGTCCAATCAGACAAGCATTATTGTTGTGTAGCTTATAGAGAACGTGTTTGTTGCATACTAGAAAAAGGAAATATGAAATTCCCTGAATGACATCAAAATCTAGATCTGGAAGGTAATTGCTGATTATGAAGATTACGCTTTAATGGTGAGGATGAGTTGTAGCGACCCTGCCATCATTTTACACTAAATAAAACGGCTATCAATAGATGGTTAATAAGATTGATTTATGCCGCTTAGAGTACACATACAATTACAGTTGTTATTAATTTTTAAAAGATAAATATTTGGTCAAATAATTATATTATACATGAAAAACAATATGTATTTTCAATTTTTAGTTAAATGTACACTTCCGTGTGGAGTTTCCCTTTGCTAACAACTGCTCATCTTGTAGATTAAGAGCGCGCTACCTAAGCCTAACACGAGTGTCAGAGTCAACTGTTAAAGCTTTATGGAGAGGGCTAGCATTAGTTTCAAGCATGTCACATAAAGATCATTTTCCAGCAACAAAACTAGTCCGAGAAACCATTGACGTGTGAACTTTTCATTAGAACCCAATTTTTGCACGTTTGTTTAAACGTTGTTCAATTTAAGTTTGTGTTTTATGGAATTTTGCTTTTCTATTAATGAATGTTTGTTCCAGTCCATCACCATCATCTGTATAACTCAGCTTCACGTTTGGTGACAATCAAGCCATGCCTTCGAATCCACACTAATTTTTCCACAATAGTTGTATAACCGTCTCCTTGTAATCTACCAATAAAGTCTACTGGTCACATAAGTTTCTCTCTGATGTCTTCCTGACATAAAATGTAGTTGTTCCACTTTATTGATGTATAGTTTTGATTTATAGGCTTCGTGATATTATAAATTAACACTCACAATAGTATGAAATAACTAAAATAATGAGGTTGAATTTGGAACTTAAAGGCAATCATAGTTATACGATCTTTATGGTGTGTGCTCGTTCCAGCATATTAATTAGGTTGGTATTAAACATTAGTATGCTCATATAGAGACATGCGTCTCATTGAAAACAAAGTTGATGCCACTCCAGCTCCCGCAAGGTTCCATTGATAATTTGTTTGATGGTCCAGAGAATGTGAACCAGTCCGCACGATCTTGGAAGGAGAGATACTCAGTTAAACCATATGAGGGTAAATAAGGCAGTGAGCCTCCAGCAAATTAGCATGTTGATTGTCAAAATGTCTAGAAAATGTCTATAGGTTGTCTCAAGAATAATTTAAAATTGCTTTTGATGTTAATTTCTAGTACTTCAGTAAATGGGTGACATTAAATACCGTAGTCAATTTAACATTTTTTTGCATGCATACGTTTGGCTCATTGTCTTATAACATAGAAGCGACATGTTGGCCGTTTTAAAATGGCCGCCAAGTTCAACAGAGGTCATATCCAGAATGCCACTAATCTTGAAAATGCTTCTCATGATGTCTAGTAATAATGTGCCAAGTTTCATGCTTTTATCATAAAGTGCACGATTTGGCCTTATATTAGCAGCTATCCGCTGGACTATGTTGCCTACAGCAATTGATTTGATATAAGTTTCGCGGAATGCCGTAAGCAGTTTGTTAACTGTCGTGTGATTGGTCCCATCGGGACTTAGCAAATGTCGGATCGGAATGCGAGTCTCCGGTTACCGCATGTCTCTATAAGTGTGCTAAATGCGTAAGAAATGTTCGTCTAAACACAATTACTGAAGACATGTTTTGCGCATAGCTGACTGTATTAACCATTTCGACGCTGAAGCGGCAGACGATGACAGCATTTTTAGCAAACCGTTCGGTATTTTAGAAAATCTAATCCGACTGGTAACTGTTTTCAGCAACAGCTTCCTATCAAATTCGTTTCACTATATTTAAAGGAAAATTTATTCAATTATAAATGATTTTGCGTGATTACTTTTCAAGTTTGACGCGCTTATGGACAACAAATTGGTTTCCATGACACCCTGGTATCGTCTTCCAGACAGACAAGTGGTTCTTCCAGACGCAATGGGCTTATATTTAACACTGGCAATTTGGATAATGACTCCAAGGAATAGCTATGCATTTCTATGGAATATAAATAATTGTCTTTAGTTTGCGACTGGTACAACAGTACCGTGGCTTTCTTGTACATTTTGATCCACGTGTCATTTAGGATCAATGTTATTAACCGAATTTGCTAAAGTTATCTTATAAAGTTCTTTCTCGCCTATGTAATCCTTTCACCTGTTACATGGCACAGAGCCGGGTCCAGGAGGCCATTTACCCTGGAGGCGGGTGGGGGAAAAATCTCGAACCGGTCAATCGATCCGGACGTCCTGACTATCAGTTACCAGAAAACTATGCAGGTAAGATGTTGAATATTTTGAAACTAATTTGACTGGATGCTGTTGCGGCCTAAATGTAAATAGTAAAGATTTACAATTCGTACAACGTGTCAGACTATTAAGCGTTTAAGACGAACTAAATCGAGTCATTCAAGGAGTAATTAATTATGAGGTCATTCTACCCGCCACATAGTTGTTCAAGACGTCATATGATAGATGGATAAACTGGAAACGTCAATTGACGTATTTGATTATGACGTCACATTGGCGTACTGGGCGACAGGTGGACGTGTCCCCTCCACTTGTTGTTGTGGTGGTGGTGGTGCGTGCGTGCGTGCGTGCGTGCGTGCGTGCGTGCGTGCGTGCGTGCGTGCGTGCGTGCGTGCGTGCGTGCGTGCGTGCGTGCGTGCGTGCATGTGTATGCGGTATAACAACATATGTAATGTTCATCTCACTGTTTAGTTGTTCAAGACATATACTGTATTCACCCGCGGAAATGCAGTAAATGACCTCTGAGAGTATTTAGATTTCAAAAAATTTCCAGGAGGACCCTCAGACTCATATTATGGGAGGTCCTCCAGTTGTTATAACAAAATGACGCCGTTGTGATATCATATACAGTTACAGTGATACTTGAGTGACGGATCTGGCGCATTGATTTTAAATCAGCATTTCCGCGTCATCGTATTGGCATCATTGCCGCGTCGTGTTGGCATCATTGCCGCGTCGTGTTTGCAGCATTGTGGTGTCGTGTTGGCAGTATCGCGATGCCGTGTTTGCAGCATTGCGATGCAGTGTTTGCATCATTGTGGTGTCGTGATGGCAGCATTGCAGTGCCGTGTTGGCAGCATTGCGGTGCAGTGTTGGTGGCATTGCGGTGCCGTGTTAGCATCATTACAGTGCCGTGTTAGTAGCATCGCGGTGCCGTGTTTGCAGCCGTTAGGTGTCCTGGTGGCAGTATTGTGGTGCCGTGTTAACGGCATCGCTGTGCCGTGTTGGCAGAATTTTAGTGCAGTATTAGCAGCATTGCGGTGCCATGTTTGCAGCAATGGGTTGCCGTGACCGCAGCATTGCGGTATCGTAGTGGCAGCAATGTGGAGTCGTAATGGCAGAAATTTGGTGTCGTCATGGCGGCATTTCAGGGCCGTGTTGGCGGCATCGCCAGCATTGTCATCAATGTGGAAGCCCTTATCACTGGTGAAACCTGACAAAAGTGGGTACTAAACCCAGATACAGTGCAGCTCAGAAATAACATGCTCTTGCAACTATGCTCAAAATATCCAAGTGAATATTCATATATTGTGTTCAAAATTGTACTAGCTAACACGTTGCCAAGGGGAGGAACGTATTTTGATGTGGGGCGGCCGGGACTAAACTATGGATGGGGATAAAACCTAAGGGGCGCTATGAGGATACACTATGGGAGAGGAAGAACCTTTGGCAGGTGGGTGGGTGGCGTTGTGGTCTATCGTCCCCTTGAACCTCCCCTCCCCGTTCCTACATCTATGGGTTTTTTATTCCCAGTTGGAAACATTTTGAGTTATTCATGCGCTGTATCTTAGGATATTCAAGTGATAGAATTGGTCTCGAATTACCCACCGGACTATCAATTAACTATAAATGATTTCACATAGTTGGATATTTATACACCTACCCACCCACCAACGCCCGCATCCACCCTGCCTCGCTCCCTCCCTCCCTCCCTCCCCCCTCCCTCTCTCCCTCCCACCCGCCCACCAATCCATCCATCCATCCAACCACGCACCCAACCCCACCCAACCACACAAACCACCCACCCACCCACCCACCCACTAACATTCTATCCATCCATCCATCCATCCATCCATCCATCCATCCATCCATCCATCCATCCAGCCAGCCAGCCAGCCAGCCAGCTCGCAATCCATTCTAAATATGTTCCAAGGTCAGCAGATATAGCATGAACTAAACCTTGGCCGTTTGACCATATCATTCGGCAGAGATAAGGTTTGTGGTTTGAGATTGTCGACCTCTGATCCTGTTATCACACTTCAGCTCAGAAGTACACTAACACTGTTCCAAAACAAACTAAAATGCGCCGTTGAATATTTTGGACTTAATTGGATTTGAAGCCATTGCTGCCTTAGGCAGCAATGTCTTATAATCCAATTATGTTAAAAAAATTCAACAGTTCGCTTTATTTTGCTTTGGAAACATTCAAAGTTATTTCTCAGCAGTACTGTACCTTATTAAACGACATAAGACTCAACAAACACATGCCACTACAAGATAAGCAAGTTATTAACTTAACATATATCGTGTTAATAATATCATGCTGGCATAATTTAAATAGCACTAGAAATACAGTAAATACTATTGAGTAGTAATATCATACGGAAGCGAAAATGAGAAATAATACTGTATCTGTTTGAAAACTGACAAATAAATATGAACATATACCATGTTCTCGTTCAATAGGGACACTTATAAATATTTATATATTTTATCTATTAATATTTATTTATTTGTAGATCGTGGTAATTTAATAAGGACCAAATCATTTCAATCTTATTCAAAGAGAAATAATAAAATCCCCACGAAAACACGTGTCGGATTTTAACGCGCGCCGCTCTTATCTTTTACAACCTTGCTTGACAGATATGGCAAGTTTATTTGAAAATACTGAATATTCGGTTGCATAGACGATGTCGGATGGAGGGGCATGGGGACAAGTACCTAAGCGCGACTCGGCTGACTAATATATAATGTTCTATATATTAATTATCATTAATAATTTTAGTTATGTATGTAGTTTGACCAATGGAAATAGTGAAATTATGTATCCGAATCACAAAGGGCCTCCCAGAGCATATGCTTTTAAGGAATTTCAGGTGGTTTTAGCGGCGAACCCTTCAAGTACACATCGACCCTAACATACGTTCCACCCACTCCAAAATTCCTATGAATCCCTTGACAATGGATCTTTCCATTTTTAGCTATGCCCCGCCCATCACTAGCTAAGCTCCACCCACACCTGGCCGTGTTGGGATTGATCGATCTCCAAATGCCCTAGCTATCAATTTCCTGAAAGCTATGCAGGGAAAGCTGTTGAATATTCTGTAACTAATTTGACTGGGTGCTGTTGCTGCCTATGGCAGCAACAGCGCCCAGTCAAATTAGTTTCAAAATATTGAACAGCATGTTTAAAAAAATAATAATACAGGCATACAATTCGTACAACCTGACAGACTATTAAGAGTTTAGTACATATTAAATCAAGTCATTCACGACGTAATTGATTATGACTTCATCATACACGTCGCGTACTTGATTATGATGTCATGTGATTGATGGAAAAATTGGATTCCTCAATTTTCTAAATACACGCTGCTAGTTTATATGGTGATGGATCTGTCGCGTTTGGCACGTGGTGTTGAAATGGCTGACATAAAAATCTGATATGTCATTTATCTCGATGGCGATATCTGACGTTAAAAAATTGAGATAAATTGCGTAATATGCATGTATGATGTCAATCTAAACTTTGTGGAATTCTAATAAACCGACCATGCTTCCACCCACCCTACCAGGAGATATGCCCATATCTTGAACAAGGAATGTATACCACTGCTTGCTTATATAGTAATTGCTTTCTCTGTGCGTGCGTATGTACCTCCATCCATGCGTCCGCGCGTGCTTGTGTCCGAGGGGCAGTGCCTGATTTTTTGTCCGGACCGTATTTTCAGTTACAGTCACATTTGGTGGACGAAGATAAGCCTCAGGCCTATTTATATATCCACGCCCCCCCCCCCCCCCCACCCAGACCGATCTAATTGATTCTTAAAATTGTTTGTGGTTTTTGCATTGTCCACATGATCCAGTGACTTACGACTCTTTGACTAAGAATTGACGTAGAATTTCCACGTAGATGTGTTTTAACAGAAGGGATGAAAAACTGTCCTGAGTTTATGTTTTCCTTACCAGTTAGTATTTTATATGTCTCTATCATATCCCCTCTTAATCTACGCGGCTTAAGGGTCTTAAGTCCTAATATACTTAAGCGACTTTCAAAACTTTTGTTTCGAAGACCAATGACAGATTTTTTACACGTTCCTTGAATTCTGTCCATGTGTCCAGTATCTTTGATAAGGTATGGTGACCACGCCTGAATACAGTACTCCATGTGTGGACTTACAAAATGTTTTATACAGTATAAGAAATGGTTCTCTGTCCAGATTCGTAAACCCTTTTTTGATAGATCCTTAGTTGCAGCTTTGGCACATTGGTTGCTTAGTTTTAAATCGTTGTTGGTCCATACAACCAATTCTTTCTCACATTCAAATGGTTCTAATTCTTTACGTATATTATTACTATGCACATAATAAACATATTGATTATTTCCATTCCCCAAGTGTGTAACTTTGCACTTATCAGTGCTAAAACCCAATAGCCATAGCTTTGCCCAATTACAAAGGTTATCTAAGTCATGCTGTAATTGCTGACTATCAGATGCATTACAAATTTCATTCCAAAATTTGCTGTTTCATCTGGGATATCATTTACATAGTCTAAAATAAAGATATGGTCCTAGTACTGACCCTTGTGGAAGCCCGCTACTTATATCAATAGACTCAGAGGGGCTTCCCCTAACGCATACTTTCAGTTGTCTATTTTGTAAAAATTCCTTGATCCACGCTAAAGTTCTACCACTCATGCCATAGGCATGCAACGGACCTTTCCATTTTTAGCCATGCCCCGCCCATCTCTAGCTAAGCTCCACCCACACCTCGCTTGTGTTTTGGATCGATCGGTCTCTGAACTCCCTGATTATCTATTTCAAGAAAACTATACAGGTAAGCTGTTGAATATTTTGAAACTAATTCGACTGGGTGCTGTTGCTGCCTAAGGCAGCAACAGCGCCAAGTCAAATTAGTTTCAAAATATTCAACAGCATGTTTCTTAAATAGCAAAGAATTACAAAGACATGAAATTCATACAATGTGTCGGAGTATTTGAGATTTGGTGACGGTCTATATGGAACCCTTTGTGACCCAATGATTATGACGTCATTATACACGCGCTGAGCTGATTATGACGTCATACGAGGTCTGATGATGGATGGATACTCTGAAAAGGTGAATTGTGGTCTTTTATGGGGCACACTATCAAAGGCCTTCTTATAATCGAAATAAATGTTATCTATGGCTTTGGTCTAGACACATAGTCCAATTTTCAAAGGTCTAGTAAATTGGTAAAACAAACCTATTTTTTTGTAAACCTGTGTTGATGTGACGTAAACAGGTTATTTATGTAAAAGTGGTTCATCAATGTATCTCCATTCATTACTTTGCATATTATGTGTGAGAAATCGGTCTGTAATTTTCAGATAATTTGTTACTTCTCTATTTTAAAAATAGGTCCAGCAGTGGCGGTTTTCCAGCTGCTGGGTATTTTTCCTTTTAAAAGTGAGCAATTGATCAATATATGTAGAGGTTTTGCGAGTTCCTCTGCACATTCCTTCAATAACTTTGCATGTATTTTGTCAGGGCCCATGGCTTTATCTTCCTTTAGTAAGCTTCTCCGTAAAGACTATTTCGTCAATAGTGTCCTCATTTGATACCCTTTCTGGAAAGTCTGGCTTGATGTTATCGTCATCCTTTACAAATACAGAGTTAAAAATGTACAAAGAATCTCTGCATTTTCAAGGTCATTGCTAACCAGGGTACCATCCTCTTTTTCTAGGTTACTGACAGTGATATTAACTTTTTGTGTATTACGAATGTAGCTATAAAACCCTTTGGGATTTCCCTTAAAATCTTTAACGTGATCCATTTCATGTTTCCTGTGTGATACCTTACATAGCTGGCTTGTTAGATTACGCTGTCTGACATCTTTAACATGATACTTTTCATATTTCCTGTGTGATGCCTTACATAGCTGGCTTGTTAGATTACGCTGTCTGACATACACAGCAAAGTCATATGATGAATTACTAGACCTATATCTCTTCCAGAAATCAGGCTTTTCTTTGTTCGCTTTTAATAACGTTTTGTTCATCCACCCTGGTTTATGCGATTTACAGCTTTTCTTCTTTTTGAGAGGCACATATTTTTGGATCATGTTATTTATTATCTCAGTGAATGCTGACCATGCTGCTTCTATGCCCTTCATTCCAATAACATCCTGCCAGTCTATCTATCAGAGTCTACATTTTATTGAATTAAAATCGGCTTTCCAGATGTTATACTCATCATTCCTTTCTGTTTTATCTGCTGCACTTGTATACAGGATAATTGTGCAAACAATTCCGACATGATCGCTTTTTCTTGCTCCTGGTAAATATGTCAAATGTTCTATCACATGTTCCTCGTTTGTAAAGATTAAGCCTAGATTGGGTGGGGCATTGCACTCTTGAAAACGTGTAGGCTGATTTACATGTTGTTTCAATGACATTTGGTGTGATTTTTCTAGAAGCATGTATGAGAGGTTATCTGATTTATTTGGAGCGACATATGCATTGATGTCTGTATCAGGCAGATTAAAATCCCCGCTTAGAAGCAGATGTGAGGAGGTCTCTTTCTCAAACTCGCTCAATAGTTTTAAAAGGTTAATATCGGTTTTTATCATCCCTACAAGTCGATCTATAACAGTAGTTATGAGTAGTTTGTCACTTCTATGTAAATTAATTACACACCAGACTGACTCATTGAAGCCGCAGTTTGTCAGGTCATCTCTCGGCATAGGTCTTATGGAGTCATGAACTAGTAGCAGCAGCACACCATCAACTAATGTGCTGGTTCTGTCATTTCTAAATAATGTATAACCATCTAAGTTTAAGTATGCATCAGGTACATCGATGCGCTCCCATGTTTCACATACAGCTATTATTTCTGGTTAAATTGTATATATGGTAACTTTGAATTCATCTATTTTATTAATGAAGCTTTGTGCATTTGTGTAGTAGCATGTAATGTGGTATTTGGTCGACTTGAAGGTTAATTGCATGCGTTCAGTGAAAGGCGGGGTGGGTGGGGGTGGGTTTGGGTATGGGTGGGTGGGTGGGTGGGTGGGTGGGTGGGTGGGTGGGTGGGTGGGTGAGTGGGTGGGTGGGTGGATATCCTTTGTGCTGCACTGCATCACCAAAACTCTAGTTTGAAATAATAATAAGTTAGTTGTTAGTAAGATAGAAACATTTGGAAACATGTATATTATTTGAGACACGCTAATGCATTACATTTCCTCTTCTTCTGTGTTCGATGTAATGGCGAGATCTGATCTGTGTCTCAAATATCTGACCCGTCATAATCAATTATGCTTTCCAGTTTTGG
Organism: Chaetoderma sp. LZ-2023a; assembly: GCA_034401795.1. Lineage (NCBI taxonomy): Eukaryota > Metazoa > Mollusca > Caudofoveata > Chaetodermatida > Chaetodermatidae > Chaetoderma > Chaetoderma sp. LZ-2023a. Next base: position 69,975,864 of record CM067363.1, on the reverse strand, counting down.
CTATACCCAACCCATCTATAGCTAAGCTACACTCACGCTTCGCCCGTGTTGGAATCGATCGATCCCTGAACTCCCTGGCTATCAATTTGCAGAAAACTATACAGGTAGGCTGTTACATATCTTGAAAAGCTAATTTGACTGGCTGCGGTTGCTGCCATAGCGCCCAGTCAAATTAGTTTCAAAATATTCGACAGTATATTTATTAAATAGTAAAGACATATGATTCGTACAACGTGTCGGAATATTATGCGTTTACGATGGACTAAATCGAATCATTCATGGTGTCATAATTATGATGTCATCCTACACGTCACGTACTAGGTTATGACGTCACATGACGTCATATGATGGATGAATAACCTGGAAAGGTCAATTACTTTCCTAACAACATCATATTCATAATAACGCAGAATCCGGCCTTGACAAAGAGGCTACGTTTATACAATGCAACCTGCGTATCCTTGATGCTGTATAACTGTAACAGCTGGCAGCTCCTAAGGCAGCTCTGGACAAACTCGATGCTGGACACCGCAAACATCTACGCACCATCACTGGACACCGATGGCCAGACAGCGTACTTTCCAACGATGCACTATACAAGATGTGTAATACGTCGCCGCTGTCTGTAAAAGTCGCCCAGCAAAGATGGTCCATGTTTGGCCATGTGCTAAGGATGCCAGAAGAGACACCAACACAGAGAACCTTGGAATTCGCCCTACTCGGAGCCAGCAAATAAAAAGCCAGGAGAGGACGTCATTGCATAAACCTGCTAAGCTTGCTACGAGGTGACATAAGAAAGCAGACTCGGTACACTCAAGTCACGAATGGACCTATGGAAGCTAAGCATTTCGGCTGAGGACAAGACACAGTCGACAAACGCGAAAAGGACTGATTGCAGCTGTATGATGTTTCTACTACCACAGCCGCAGAATACAGTAATCATCATCATCATCATCATCATCATCATCATCATCATCATCATCATATATACTGATCACTAACGATCATATCGGAGTGTTGAGTTTACGGGAAGGGCGGTTTAGTATAGTGGGTACCTCTGTGTCCCATCCTCCCTCCTCTCTTCCCGCACTCCCTTCCTAGCATCGCCCCTCTCGTCCTCTCTCCATCCATTCACACATTTAACCCACTCCAGCCTCGCTTAGCTCTTTCATTACTGAATTATAAACATCTCGATGTCAAAGCAATCATAAACTGTGCGATGTTTCCTTGGTCCAGTTGAAAATGTTTCCGACTAAAAGCGTTAGTTTAACATAGACCTAGTCTAGTTAGTACTGTAGCTAGCTGTCACTTGGAAATACTATTATACACAGATGGCATTGAAAAATAAATAATTGTTATGGTCTTGTGATCTGTAAATATATTCAAATCATATTTTGGTACGTTCACGGCACTGGGCCGTTCCAGTGTTAGCTATACTCCGCCTATCTCTAGCTAAGCTCCACCCACACCTCGCTCTCGTGTTGGGATCGATCGATCCCTGAACTTCGCGACTATCAAGTGCCAGAAAACTATACAGGTAAGCTGTTAAATATGTTGAACCTGATTTGACTGCAGTCAAATTAGTTTCAAAATATTCAACAGAATGTTTATTAAATGGTAAAACCATACAATTCGTACAACGTGTCGGACTATTAAGCGTTAAAGACGGACTAAATCGAGTCATTCATGTCATGATTAATCATGACGTCATTCTACACGCCACTTAGTTGATTATAACGTTATACGTCTTCAGATGATGGATAGATAAACTGGAAAGGTCCCTTATCGCATTGATCACCATAATCTTGATCTAAATCACAGGCAATATAATCACGCATATTACAATCGTTATCAAACGTAATGAAAACCGAATAACAAATTACTACGTTTATATTTCCATGATAGCAACTACGTAATAATCAGCGGGAGGCAACGTATTCCATGAAACCGTTTTCGCTATCCATACAGGGGCCCAGTATACATATCCCGCGATAAAATGCTAGTGAGTACGAGAAACAGCATGTGTGTATGTACGCCTATAGTTCGTAGAACATACCTGTCAAACGAACATGGATTTAATTGTTCAAATGGCTCTGTCGGAAGAAAACTGCGGAAATGCCCCTGAGATAAGTTTAGAATATGCCAGAAGTTGAGGACTATTTCCATGATGACGCAGGTTACTGGAATGCTACGGGGAGACACATCCGGCTAATATTGGCCAGGTACTGCGTTATCAGTGTGGGTTGCTAAGAAGAAGAAGAAAAAGAAAAAAAGAAGAAGAAGAAGAATATAGTGCAGCTGCGAAGTTTTTCAGTTACTGTAGTCGCAGTACAGAGAACATCACCATCATTACGCACATAGAATAAATCTGATATCCAAACGTTCTAGGTTGTAAACTGGTAGTCTAAAGTACGAAAGCCACGTCACATGCAATAAATAACCGACATCCTTTGGCTCGGAAACTAGACGACAACGAACTCTCGCTATTTGTTGAAACACAAAAGATGTAAAGAATGTATTGGGCCTATTACGCGCCGAAAAGAAGAATCCAACTTTAGCTATGCCCCGCCCATCTCTATCTAAGCTCCGCAAACACTTCACCAGTGTTGGGATCGATCGATCCCTGAACTCACTGACGATCAATTTCAACTATACACCTGTGCAAAAGTTAAGCACCACCCTATTTTTACGCACAGGCGAGGGTATATTCATGTGCTATGAAGAAAGCAATAGCATAAACATTTATGTACCCATCCATCTTAGTGCAAGAGGTAATAATGCAACTAGAGGAATGCTGATTATGATGGTGGGGAAACACTGTATGTTTTTGTTTGAACTTGAAAACGAGGCCTGAATATGGTTACGTTGACACAACTGACAACTATTGCCCTACAGTTGACACACGTGGCTAGATTGTCATTAATGGTGTCTGAAAACGAAGTTTAACATCTGTGCACGAGTTTGAGACTGTCATTATTAATACCGGGTATATCCACCTTGTGCCTGGATGACGGCCTGGACACGACGTCTCATGCTGGTCACCAACCGACTGATACGCCATTGTGGTATTCGTTGCCATTCAAGATGGAGTGCGTCTGTTAATTCCTGTAGGTTCTGCACAGGAGGATCCCTCCTTCTCACCATGTTTCCCAGAATGTCCCAGATATGCTCAATAGGGTTCATGTCAGGGCTCCTTGCTGGCCATGGTAGGGTTTCGATGGCATTCTGGCGGAGGTATTCAAGCACAGCTCTAGCACGATGTGGTCGGGCGTTGTCATCCATGAATATAGGGTGGGTTCCAGGTGCATGATTTACAAAATGAGGGACCACAACTCTATCCAGTATGGAATCTTGATATCTTTGTCCATTTAGTGTTCCAGGTACAGTCAACAGATCCAGCTTACAATCAAATGAGATGCACCCCCATATCATAACGGAACCTACATCAAATGGAACTTCTTCCATGATGTTACGTTGGTCGTACGCCGTGCGTCTGGACCTCCATACACGAGTTCGACCATCTGTGGCATGAAGCAGGAACCGACTTTCATCGGACCAGTGTACCCGTCTCCAGGATCTCATGTTCCAGTGTCTTCTTTCGTTGCACCACCTCAGACGCTCCTCTTTGTGGTGTGCAGTGAGGAGAGGACGTCTGACAGGTCTCCTAGCTTTCATGCCAGTAGCATACAGTCTCCTTTTGACGGTAGACATTGACACTCTATTGCGCGTTTCCCATTGCTGGCTGAGCACTCTGCTGTTGGTGAATGGAGATCTCCTAACAAGGCGTACTAGGGCTCGATCATCACGGGCAGTAGTCTTCTTCGATCTTCCAGATCTAGGCCTGTCCTTCACCTCGTTAGTTTGCCCATGTTTTGCAATCAAACGACTGATTACAGTATGGTTAATGTTCAGCTGTCTGCCAATCTCTCTGCATGACATACCAGTGGTATGCATGCCTATGATTTGCCATTTCACACGATCACTTAACCTTCGTCTTGCCATAGCGGTTCACAATCAAGAGCTAATTCTCTCTGTACAAATAAACCACGGTCATGAACACAAAATTCCCAATCTTGTCGCCTAAATCTGTATGTAATGTTCTACACCTCAAACTGGACTTTTACATAACTGAACACGTGTGCTGTTTCCCGCCACGCACGGACATCAAGCGGCGTGAAGTCATGCATGCATGTGCATTTCGTACTTGGAATTATGTCAGCTAACGCGGGGACAAAAAGTATGGCAGCCTAGTTGTACCATCATGTTTCTACGTTCTATTGTTTTTGCTGGTGCTTAACTTTTGCACAGGTGTATATATATATATAGATAAGCTGTTGACTATTTTGAAACGTATTTGGATGGACGGTGTTCGTACAACAACGCTTAGTCAGTCATCAATTAAGCATTCATGATGAATTTACCTACGCCATTCATCACGTCATTGATTACGACGTCATCCTACACATTATGTAGTTGATTATGACGTAATTTGATTGATGGATAGCCTGGAATGGCCCATTGTTTTATTTTCTACCATTTGTCTAAACTCTTCTCCATTTATATTATCTAATGTTAGTTAGCTTCATAAATACACACACATTATTTTGTATTTCTAAAGAAAATATTAAAATTTAACTATAATCTATATATGCACAGACACATCATTTCTGCGTATATGCACACTAGATTGTACGGTCGATGATGCGTCATCGCAAATCCCAACGTTCACAGCTTTGACCTTTTCACCCACCAGACGGCCCTGGGACGGAGCCAAATGTGAATGTCCACCTGCACTCATCAGCAATCATATGGGTAACACACATACAAAATTTGCTTGAATTCCATCGAAGGGTTTCAGATAAGTTGCATTACAATTGACCTCTTGAACCTTTGGCCCCAACCCCATCCGGCACCACTGCCACGTTGGCGGATGCAAATGTAAATGTGCTCTTGCACTGCGCAATCATAAAGGTAACTAACATACCAAATTTGGTTGAATTCCGTCGAGAGGTTTCAGATGCTATATTCTTTACCATTTGACCACACTCCCACCCCACCCCTGCGTGCGGGGCCAAATGTAAATATACTCTTCGCACTGATATGGGTAGCTCACATACCAAATTTGGTTGAACTCGGTCCAACGGTTTCGGAAGAGTTGCGTTACAATCGATTTTCTGCACACACGCACGCACGCACGCACGCACGCACGCACGCACGCACGCGCGCACGCACGCACGCACGCACGCGCGCACTCACGCACGCTGGCAGCACGGCATAATTCCCACTTTTCTTCGAAAAACCGTGGGGATAACAAATTGCTATGTTATGATTACGCATTTAGGGTAGCATCTGCAGTAATATACGCGTTGTATACGCTGTATTATTATTATTATTATTATTATTATTATTATTATTATTATTATTATTATTATTATTATTATTATTATTATTATTAGAGTTGTAGGCATATTATAGGACAGTCACAAGTGGCTTACAAGAAAGTTTTACGCCCAACATAGAACACACGTGGATAGATTGTTTTCAGTTACCTATTTTACTACATAGACAGGGTCAACCATCATCCTATCGCACCGCCTCGCCCTCACGCTACGCACGTCGTGCCTCATTGACCTTCTGATGTTGACTTGTTTTGTCATAGAGTACAACAGTCAGACCATTACGATGCGCTTTTCTTTCCTTTCCCAAAAAATTAAGATGTTGGGTCGCATCCAGAATAAGCATGGGAACCAGGCAAGCTGCATGAAACATTCTCTCCAAGTTTAAAGCATATGCTGTTGACGTGGTAGTAACAAAAGTTATGTCCAGATCCAAAAGCTACCCACAGTTCTATATTTGGATGTGTATCACAAATGAAAATGAAATGTGATAAGTGTATGTAGCCACTGTACTCTAGTCGCTCCATTTTCAAGGACGTGAATCAAATAGACCAGAATCCGCGTATCTGTTTCTTCTTGCGAACATTCACCCATTGTTTGAGCGGTTCCATTTGATCTCACAGTCAGTTGTGAATATTCCCGTGCCACAAGGAAGGTCACCTTTAATAACCTCTTCAGAATGGAAGGAAAACCGTTCTTCCTCATTTCTGGTATCTGTTAGAGCATCATTCCATTTCTTCGAAATCTTGGTTTGGCCACTAACCTTAACACGAGCACCACTATCAGGTTTTTCTCTTGTGAACCACTTGATGCTGGTAGACAAATACACATCCGAAACGATGTCAACTCTCGATACATTCTACAATTCCTGTTTTATCACCGGTATGAACACATTTTCCGCATCATCATTGAACGTCATATGCTATGCTGAAGTAATGCCACGGCCGCAACATCAAAGAGTGTTCAATCGAAACATCCACATCAACATTGGCGTCAAATCATTTCAGTAAGTCTGAGTTTGATCCCTACTGAATTTGCCCTTGTTATAACAGTGTAGATGAGTAAAGCTGATTTTCGTGTACGAAGAAGCCAGTAGTATCACTATCTTGTTGTTGATATACTTACATCGTTTCGCAAGCCCGCACGTTCCAAGACCTTTGGATTTACTTTTCATTTGAGAGCATTGAAGAAGAAAAGCTAATTTCTCTGGATAATACTGACAATGGGTCTGGTTATGTCCACTAAAATGTCTCTCCAGAAGCTGTTGTATAGTTCCTGTCAGATTTGTTAAATTTGACGGACATTCAATACGACGGCGTCATCCTAACACTACCTGAAACTAGGAACTAACAACTCTTGGAGAATTCTTACTGAATTGATTTCCGCAATCGCCGATAGCAAACTGGTTGCATGTTGTTGGAAACATTTTTTTGTGTATTGATAATCCTTCTTCGTAATAATGGTAATTGGTATCAAAGCAATGCTTCCGTAAGTATTCCAAATCGCTCTAATAACATATTACTATTACTATTACGTATTACTATTACACCATCCCTGTTTCTTACACACACTCGTATGTATCTGTCTCCGGCTGTACTAAGCAAGTTGCAATGATTATGTTTAGGCGGCCCTATGGCAACTAGTTTTATCATATAAACGAAGGCTTTCAAACCAGGCAATATTAACAATATGAACCAGTTTATTAATGCCGCGAAATATGTTCGTTGGTTGTTAGCGTGGGACATGTATTGACCAATCAGAATGTCGTCGTCCTCGTGGCATTGTATATCACTATGCCGAAGTCTAGTGCTAGTGACGCTCGTCACGTAACAATACCGCTCGTGACGGCAAGTAGTATATACGACATCTTTGCCAATGCAACTGTTAGTTATATAAATAAATAAACGTAGACTAGTGCACATCTTTCTCATTGGAGTTAATCTGATTATTAAAATCACTCACGTTCTTTCTTCTTCTTCTACTTCTTCTTCTTCTTCTTCTTCTTCTTCTTCTTCTTCTTCTTCTTCTTCTTCTTTCTTTCTTTCTTTCTCTCAGTTTTCATCCGATCACCTCCAAACTTGGGCAACTTCTGCTACTCAGCGTGGAATCGTTTTTATTTTGGATCCGTCCAATAGTTTTCGAGCTACCCGCCTTTGAGTAGGCAAAAAAGTCCCATAGGAAATGTGGGGATTTTCAATATTGATCTATGAACTGCTTCTACACACCGAGTTTTGATCGGATCACTACCATACTGGTCAGGATGTTACCATTAGAGTCCTGGACGTGCTGATTGATCTGCAGGGCAGGTCCCCGAGTGGAAGGGTACTACATGGGCGTCAAAATTACCAGTTTTTGTTTCTGGCAAAAATTAACTCTCCTTCATCAGAGAAGGTCAATGGACATACTGGAAGATACCCTGTGACATCCTCTAACGTTTCCATCACCCCTGGATCCCAGGCCCTGGTGGAGGGGCACCCCTTGGTTATCTAAATTACAATTCAATATTGACATTTGAACTACAACGACACCTAGAATTTTGATCGGATCATTAGCATACTTGGCCACGATGTTACACTAGGAGTCCTGAATATGTTGACTCGTCAAGGGTACCACATCGGCATCAAAATTACCAGTTTTCGTTTTTTGGCAGAAACGATCTGCCCTTCATCAGATAAGATCAATGGACATATTAGACGATACCTTGTTACATCCGTTCATGTTTTCACCATCCCTGGGTCACAAGCTCACCTTGAAAGGCACCCATTGGGCCTGAAAATCATCAGCTTTCATTTTCGGCATAGATTACACCCCTTTACCCATACCTGATGATTGAGAGTCTTAGATTGAATGAAAGCTTCAACTTCGAACCCAAGGCACAGAAAATAAACCTTGCAGATTTCCCGGTTATTTGACACTTCAGGGCCTTTTCCCTTGGTTATCAAGAACACCTTACCAGAGGTATATCACGCATGCCGGATTCGATGGTGATGGTTTTGGAGTGTTCAGACCTCAAGGCCAAGGTCACACAGTAGAGTCACAAGATAAAAGTTTTCGTTTCTGGCATAGATTACCTCCATTTACCAATACCAGCTGATGAAGTGTCTTAGATTGAATGAAATGTTAAATTTTGAATCCAAGGCACCCCCAACACAAACATTACAAATTTCTCGTTTATTTGACACCTCGGTGTTTTTTCATGAAAACTTTACCAATGGTATATCACGCATGCCGGATCGAATGGTGATGGTTTTGGAGTGATCCGACCTCGAGGTCACGCTTATTCCTTAGTTGTCAAAGTTACCAGTTTTCGTTTTTGCCAGAAATCAACTCCACTTGCCCAGACATTTCCAATGGTCATGTAATATGAGGCCTATTACTATTCCTTAATGGCCAGACATCGCAGATTTACAGTTACTTCAGTAAGTGTCTTCTAGTTCAAATTATAAGTGCTATATTTTTCGGGGTAAGACGTCCTCTGTGCTAGTTATCGTGGCGTAATTAGCTGGCAATGACAATCGTACAAGCTAATGGAAGATCTAACCTGGTGTTTCAGGGATCAACGTTATTAGAAAATATGTCAAATTTTCATTTTAGACCCATATAATAAATATAATTTCAAACTAGATCACATTTAATATCACTATTATCAACTTCGTCGAAAATTATGTTAATGTTCAGCCGGTTGATAATAGTGATATTAAATGGGACCTCGTTTAAGATCCTATATATATGATAAATCGTTATATAAATAATAAAAGAGTTATCCACCTTGGTCAAGTTTGACTCCTAACCATATTTAGCTACAGCTAACTAGATTCCGAGTCTCGCTTCAAATACTTAACTAGCTAGTCAACTATAGTCAACCGAGCACCCGAGCTCAGGTCAGATAGTTGGTTCGAAATTTGCGTAAAATCCAAAATGGCGGATAGGGTTTGCGTGCCTCGGTAAAATGCACATAAACATCCCTGATAACGCAGCTTACTGGGCCGATGCTGGGCCGATACCGGGCCGATGCTGAAAGTATCGGCACGGTATCGGCCCAGCATCGGCCCAGTATGCTGCGTTATCTGGGGTGTTACTATTTCCCTAACCTATGTAACTTTTATGAAATTATGATGCCCTATAATAAATCAATGTTCCCAAGGCCAATTTCCTTCCCGCTTTATAATATTTGGATGATTTTTGACATCTTTGAGGACAAAAGTAACCCATTTTCGAAGCCATCAAAACAGACGACAGAAAGGGTTAATAGAGACTGGTACCCGGCTAAAAATTTTCTGCAATTGTAATCCAATTGGGGAATCGGGAACCAACGAACTATAGTTAACTATCCAGCGTTCGACTGAGCATAGCAACTGCGCATGTTCAGTAAACCAGCAAACTGACTATAGTTAGCGAGTCGAACTTGACCCTGGTTTAGTGCATTTTGAACGAGATATTTACTAAACGAAGTTGATAATTTTGATAATAACGGGGACCAAGTTCGAGATCATTTACCTCCGAGAAACGCGTACCTGAGTACAGGAAACACACTATTCAAACTATAGCTACAGGATGGAAGGCGAAGTTGCTAATTGATGCCGCTAATTAGTTGTTAATAAGGCCTACCTAGATTGCCATTCAATCACAGCCCCTTCGATACAGCGCTCGAATAATAGGCCTACGATTACGGAACGACATCTAAATGTGATGGCGTGTGGGTGAGGCGTTGGTGGGTTGGTGGGCAGCGGCGTGATGATGCTTTCTGTACGCTGTGCTACAGTACAGCTAAAAATAACAGAACATGTTTCCAGAACAATGTAAAACGAAGTTTTGAATATTTTGTTACATAATTCACCTTTTCAGAGTATCCATCCATCATCTGACCTCGTATGACGTCATAATCAACTCAGCGCGTGTATGACGACGTTATAATCATTACGTCACAAAAGTTCCATGTAGACCGTCATCAAATCTCAAATAGTCCGACGCATTGTATGAAGTGTATGTCTTTGTAATTCTTTGCTATTTAATAAACATGTTGTTGAATATTTTGAAACTAATTTGACTGGGCGCTATTGCCCTAGGCAGCAACAGCACGCAATCAAATTAGTTTCAAAATATTCAACCGCTTACCTGTGTAGTTTTATGGAAATTGATAGTCAGGGTGTTCAAAGATCGATCGATCCCAACACGAGCGAGGCGCGGGTGGCGCTTAGCTAGAGATGGGCGGGGCATAGCTAAAACCGGAAAGGTCCATTGAATTGGAAGACAGTCTTCTAATCAGATTATGTCCAAAATATTTAACAGAACATTACTTACATCGGGTTCACAGTTGAACTAATTAACATGTTTTTGTTTCTGTTTTGGAAACATGTAAATTTATTTATGAGCTAGATTATTTAATCATCTGGTCGGGTAAATGGACTTCACTCCCACTTTACACACAGCCTTACAATTGACAACAGAGCAGACGTATATTGACACACACCGCACGCACGCACATACGCATTGCTATGAAGTAATTTCAATCATTGATTTATGAACAGATTATCATCGAGCTTCCATTCAGTACTACCAGAGCCAGATTATGGGTTTCGGAAGGCCCCATGCATCTAGTAACCGAAGGTTGAACCAGTGTTACAACCAAATCAGAAGTGGTGAGTGTGCGGTCTAAGGGTCCTCCCAACAAAAATTCTGAAATCTGGAATCTGGAAGCTGTTAGACGGCCTCTCCCCCTCTCGAGGTTTTCCCTTCTCATCGAAGTCTAGGAAGGAAATATGGGCAACAGTGACCTCTGAACCGAGGCGTGCCTCGCCCAAGTGAGCGAGATCACCTAGCTCTTTGTTCTCTAGGTCTGTAAGTGATAGAGACATTGTTGGGTATATATAGTGGCTTAAACCTAGTCGTATCCAGCAAGAACCGTAGAAACAGATGGGCGTAGGTATACCTGGCAGTGGGACAAGGAAATAGGTAGCAGTGCTCAGGATACTGGCCGTCTGCGCAGGGGCATGCCTTGTGGGCTAACCACCATTTCTGGGAATTGGAAATCCTCAGTTCGTGTGATCGACTATGCGTTACCGACTCTGGCATAGCCCACCATGCCTCATAGGCTTCTGTTGTGTCACGGACCTGCCAGGCTTTCATTATATATATATACCCGTCTTAAAGCTAGACATAGGCCACGATGATCTCAGCCATAGCACTCGTCGCTAGCCCTAGAACTGCGGCTTCTATTAGAGGGATGCGTTCGCCCATAATTTTGGTGGCAACAGTATAGGAGGCACCACCGATGGCGTTCTTTGGGGTTGGATATGCCATTCCTAGACAGTGCTCGACACCCATACTCGCCACTGTAGCGAGGACAGTGGCTCCAGCAGTAGGAATAACGTCATTACTACCCGTCATCTTTACCATGGCCACATTCCCTGCCACGTTACTGGCGACATGAATGGCCAGCAGCTTGGCCTGTGTTAGTAGCTGCTGGGTCTTGCTTTTGAGCAGCTTCTCCGCCTTCTGGATACTCGCCTGGCTCTCCGGGAGTTGCTTTACAATCTGTACCGTTGACGTCATTGTTTAATCCCTGAGTACACAACGCGTTTAAATGTGTACGTTCTACCTCGAGAGCACTAAGCAGATCTACCCAGTCTGCATCTGTTAGCTGATTAGATTGGTACTCGGGAATATCCATAGCACTATACACAGTGGCTTAAACCATGGACCTATGCACTAAGTACTATGACGTCTTCCGCACCGAATTGAAGGACTATAAGAAGTCATCAGATGAGCTCGCCCAGCTCTCTAACGCCGAGGTAACAGAGGAGCTGACAGCCGTGAAGCTATACCTAGGATTTGGTAAAGAGCAGATCTATTTCGTCGAATACCTCATTATGGGCGGCAGTATCATCGAGCAGCTCCTGCGTACTAAGGGATTCTACAAGGATCGGGAGTATCTGTTGGACATGTCCCAGCAGCTGCAGGAATCCATGGCATCCCCCGAGTTGAATAAGGCTCTGCACTACTACAAGCTGGAAAAAGGCTGTACCACCGAACCATACAGTCCTTGGGTGTGTATGATGACAGTGTGTTTGGGGGCTGTCGGGCAGGCCAAGCTTGTTCAGGTAATCTCATTTGCCATGACTCCCGCACCGGAAGATCTATTGCTCAAAGAGCTTGAACTACTAGCAGTGGAGAAGTCTGGTGATAAGCACAGCAATAGCCAGATCTGACACCACTCGTAGGGCTATCATCCTGCTAGCACTGCTGAGCGGGGTGGTGGGTGTCAGCACGCGTCGGCGTTTGTCGTCCAGCACTCTGTGCATCAGAATGAGTCGGAATGACGGTAGCACTGGCGTGCGTGGATGCTTGTGTAATGGGGGTTGGGACGACATGCGCGGCCAAGTTGATGTCAGTGTTAAACCCAAAGTGGACACCGGGGGAACTCCCCTCGACTATCATGTTGTTATAACCCCTGACCACCAGGTCCTCGATATTCACGATCAGGTTGCTCGGAATAAGCCACAGGTCAGGAGATATGGCAATGATCAACTGGCGGAAGGCCTTCTGGAATGCTTGCTGGAACTTGGCAATGAGGCTGCTAGGGTCTGCGATGAGTGGCGTAGCTTGGTATGGGCAATAACATAATGCTTCTACGGACTGGTTGATTCGAACGATCCCGGCTTGTGTAAGCCCTGAGGTTGTGTATGGGATAAAGTATTTCCAGGCATCTGGGTGGTCTTGCTTGTTGCTGGTTATGTGCATATTCTGCACCCTTTCTCCGGGCTCTGAGTCTGGATCGAATGAGAACGTCGCTGTCTTCCGACGGCCGATTTTCGGTGGTGTCTGATAGGGGAAGCCTGAGTAGTCTCATCTGGGGTTAGCGTACATAATGCCCAGCCCCTTGTTGTTACCAACATGCCACTGATAGTCTGAGTGGGCATTGAACTCTCACTGGAGTCTATGGCTGCTGAGAGGCTGAAGCTAGCGGTTCCCGAAGGCCGTGGGTTGAAATCATTCATATCAGGCAGACTTGCGCCCAACGCATGGAGGATTCGTCCCATCGTGTAGTTCTCATGGAATCTGAGACAGCTGGCAATGAGCACAGCTTCGGCGAGTACCAGAATAGGAGTGCAGAAAAACCATCGCGTAGTACACATGGAATCTGAGACAGCTGGCAATGAGTTCAGCTTCGGGGAGTACCAGAATAGGAGTGCTGCAAACCCGCGCCGATGCCGCATCCTGCTGTGGCACACCACATGACAGAGTTCAGCTGATGATTCCAGAATGAGAGATTCGGAACTGCCATCCAGATATAAATTTTCTTCGCATCCTTGATGGTGATTGCAAGGTTGGTCAGTGGTCGTGGATTGATGGAGAAGCTGATGCAGGATCACCCATCGACTGTGATCGAAATAGGTCTTAGGCCCGGTATGTTATGCAGGAGACCACGTAGTCCAGCTCTCGAGCAGGTCCATAGTGTACCCAGGAGGGGCTGTTGGCTCTGGTTGATTGTCGTGAGGTTCGTCGGGAATGCCATCTATAGTATTCATCTTAAACCCACTGTTCCAGCCACGGCCGCAACATACTATTTGGCACCGTAGAGATCTTCGATGCGGCCACGATGCAGCATCTCGTTTTTTAACTCTTCCATGTCCACCTGCCCGCTGGAGCCTTTGAGGTATTGCTGGCGCACTTAGGGTTTCTCTGTGTGGTACATGGATTGGAGCTTCAATATATGGTAGTACTCTTCATCACTGACCTGCCCAACCTCGAGAGCTTTGCTGACAGACTCGTCGATCGCCCGTAGGCTGCTCTGTGCCGGTGTTATATACTTAGCATGCTTCTCCAGCTTCCTGGTGATATGACTCTCTCCAAGCGCCAAGCCAGTGACCAGGACACTAGTGGCAAGGGTCACACCACCCAGCAGGATAGCGACGATAGCACCCACCCCTGTAGCGATGGTGCCAACGGTGGCCCCACCAACACTGGCTCCAATCACACCCATAGCTGTGGTTGTGCATTCTAGACTGTTTTATATCCCCTGCGTGTTCTGCGGTACTTTTCTGTCTTATGAACGAGATTCTGTCTGATGGTGTTAATCTGCTGGAGTCGCCAGCCGTGGACTGTGCCACCCTCCTCAGTTGCCAGGGCGGGATATAGTTCTGGTTGCTTTCGCCACTCCGATTTAGCCATGGTATACCTAGTTCTTAAACTCGTGTCTCACCTGTAGGATCTGCTGACGAGTCATTGTGGGATTCATCTTGGCGAGTCTGGCGAACCGAACAAGCTTGCTGGTGTGGAGACGTACCTCCCTCAACCACCCCTCATCCAGCAAAATGTCAGAGGCCAGTTGCTTTCGCAGCCATGATATCTAGAACTTCACCTTGCCACTCTGATAGCATGCCCGCCGTTGGTGGAATTTCTTGGATTTATACTCCTACACCCTCTCCTCCTCCCACTGCAAGACTTTTACAGATTCATCACACTCGTCATCCAAGTAATCATACAAGTTTGGCTCTATGACGCCCTCCTCCTGACAGATGAGGCTCTCCCATTCTTGGACAGAGTTGTAGTCCCTTCGTCTCCTTGCCTTTCCGGCGTTCTGTTCATACCAGCTCACTCACTGCAGCCACTCGCCTTCGTGTCGAGAACGTATTTCCTGTACCGCTATCTCTACCATCCCGCAGAAGGTGTGTGGTTGTTCCTCTATCTCCTTTTCAACATCTCGGTGAATGGCTGATAGGTCTGATATGATATCATAATGATAGGTCAATAAGTAGTAGCAGCAGCGTAAACTCTAATTGAGCATCCGACATACCATCCATGCTGACATAGAGACTAATTGTGGAGCTGTCAAACATGTGATTTACGTGGGTGAACATGTTGGGGCTGATCGCTTTCCACAGTTTGCTTGTAGCTCCTGGCAAATTTTCTATCACATCTAACCCTACTTCAGTCAGTGAGCTGTGGTAGGTACTTCCCGGTGGCGGATGTAACACATCGGCGTGTACGTACGTGGTGGGATGCTGAGCTACCTTGAAGAGAAACCATTCTATGTGATACTGACCCGCACGTCTACCAACTAGAGCCATACATTCTGTTTAAATCATATATATATGGAGGGAGAATGTCTTGGAGTCTGCTCCATATTGGAAGACAAACGACTTGCTATCGCTTTCCTTAACCTTGACGGCATTAACGTCGTACACGTCCACGAGATCAGCGAGACCAGTTGAGTGCGCAAATATCACCTCCATTATATATATAATCACAGGTGCCGCGCAGCCTACACCATGCATGTAACTCCATAGTCCTTTAGGATAACCCATGGTACACAACGTTGATCAGATTCATCATCTGGAAGATTAGACCATGTAATGTGTGGTTAATCACAGGTGATCGGTATATCATGTAGAATGTATGTCTCTAAATGGGCATTCGGACCATGTAATGTGTGGTTAATCACAGGTGATCGGTATACCATGTAGAATGTATGTCTCTAAATGGGCATTCGGACAATGTAATGTGTGGTTAATCACAGGTGATCGGTATACCATGTAGAATGTGTCTCTTTAAATGGGCATTCAGACCATGTAATGTGTGGTTGATCACAGGTGATCGGTATACCATGTAGAATGTGAGTATCTAAATGGGCATTCGGACCATGTAATGTGTGGGTG
This sequence comes from Chaetoderma sp. LZ-2023a, assembly GCA_034401795.1. Classification (NCBI taxonomy): domain Eukaryota; kingdom Metazoa; phylum Mollusca; class Caudofoveata; order Chaetodermatida; family Chaetodermatidae; genus Chaetoderma; species Chaetoderma sp. LZ-2023a. Next base: position 69,959,810 of record CM067363.1, on the reverse strand, counting down.
ATCATACGTTATCAGTATACCACTAAGGATGTGTCTCTAAATGGGTGTTCAGACGAGCTGATGCAACGTTATCACGCCTCTGTTCTGACAGCCCACCTCCCTCCTGTAGCCGCCGATCAGCGATCCTCTGTTCTGACAGCCCACCTCCCTCCTGTAGCCGCCGATCGGCGATCCTCTGTTCTGACAGCCCACCTCCCTCCTGTACCCGCCGATCGGCGATCCTCTGCCGCCGATCGGCGATCCTCTGTTTCCACCTGGAAACATAGGCAATCTCCTTCACTCCTCGTTGCCTCTCTTCACCCAGGAGTATATATGGGTACCGGTGTAAAAACTGGGGAAGCTACCAATAATAGACTGAAATAAACCCAGCCTAGAATGGCGTGAATGGGACCTGGAATCAGTGACTCGATAGACGCCAATCAAATCAATAACCTCTAATTTTCTTCAGTAGTCGGAAGAGAGACGGAACATAAGTGTTAGGAGTATAGTGGCTACTAATTGGCAAGCGGAAGCAAAAGCAGACACTCATGGCCTGAATTTATATATTTGTATCGTAAATAAAGTGTGGTGGAATGTATTACTCTGACATTTAATTCGATTAGGAAATGGAATTCAACAACAAAAATAAGATTTTGTACTACGTCTGTGATCAGTGCAATACAATATTAAGATGAGGGTAGTATCCCTTTAAAGAACGCAAGCTAGGACCATTAAATACTAGAGAGAATCTAAAGAAGCTTAAGACGCTCACAGGGGACAAGACACAGTTGAGAAGATTGAAGAAAACCTGCTTGCAGCTGAAAGAACATTTCATCATCATCATCATCATCATCATCATCATCATCATCATCACCACCACCACCATCACCACCACCACCACCACCACCACCACCATCATCATCATCATCATCATCATCATCATCGCCACCACCACCACCACCACCACCACCACCACCACCACCACCATCATCATCATCATCATCATCATCATCATCGCCACAATCGCCACCACCACCACCACCACCACCACCACCACCACCACCACCATCATCATCATCATCATCATCATCATCAATCATCATCATCATCATCATCATCATCATCATCATCATCATCATCATCATGATTCAACTATTCCTGTTGGATGTGGTGGGCGGGTTCGAGGGAGATGATGCAGTTGCGGAGGACATATTGTTACTGTAATAATATACGATAAGCCTACCAAGAGCTATCGATGGACATTTAGTCCATTTAGTCGACAGTGGCCAGCTCTGGGTCTGAAGATCACTCACTGGTAGCTCCTGTACTGTATATGCATACTCTCTACTGCACGTGTTTGTAACAATTGTAGCATACTCCGTTTTCCATTAGCAATGCCATCTCTAGATGATTATGCAGACATAATTAGGGCTCCGCACCGGAAGATGCGGAAGCCCGATAGTAATCACTGCTTCTGTATGTCTGTCTGGCTGTCTTTCCAGAATATCGCGTAACCAGCTATCACACAAAACCTCTTCAGATATGTTAATGAAACTTGGTATATGCCTCACTTGGGATATGCAGATGTACCTTTTCAAGGATTCACCTATATAAGTCCAAGAGCTTTAGTAAAAATGGGATTCTTAATGCAAAAACTCATGATGTTTGTCAATTTTCTCATAAACACCATATCATAGAGAATAGCTGAAATAATTTAACGAAACTTGGCAGACGACTTGCTTGTGATTGGTAGATGTGACGGGTTCACCTTTATAGGTCCAAGATTCTGGGTGAAAATTGGCTTTTAATGCAAAAACTCACGATATTTGTCAATCTTCTGATAAACAGCATATCATACAGAATCGTTTAAAATAATTTAATGAAACTTGACAGGCGGCTTCTTTCTGATAGGTGGATGTGCCTTTTGCGAGACTCGCCTTTATAGCTCCAAGAGTTTGGGTGAAAATGAGCTTTTTATTGCAAAAACGCGAATTTTGGTCAATTCCCTTTGCTTTTCGTTTTTATTTTTTATTTGTTTTATTTTTATTTTTATGTTTTTATTTTTGGTCTCTTATTTTGCATTTTTAATAATGTGAAGGATTTGAATAAAATTGCTACCAACTGCGTATTTCCATTGATTGCCGGTGGGGTGGTGGTGGTTGTGTTGGGGTGGGGTGGGGGTGGGGTGGGGTGGGGGAGTGGTCTTTGAGCCAAACAACTTTTTAAAGTTAACTGGCAATACAAGTTGGGCAATAACCTAATTTTCTGATTAATTAATAGATATTATGTCAATATTTCTTACTTCGTAATGGCTAGATAACATTTTAATAAGTCCACTCAATCTATCCATTATATCTGCATCTAAGCTATTATATCGGCATCAGTAAACCCGGTAACAGGTGACAGAACAAAGCAGGTGTGCGCTATAGACAGGTTTGAATATGCATACATGTACACGCAAAATAACTAGACTAAAACCTTTCATACATATTTACTCATCTCAATCAAGAAATGCACAGGAACTTGGACATACGAAACCAATATTCCCTTCACCATTAAACTGACCGGAGAAGCGGTGAAAGTAACTCGCTAATGACAGCTATAATTTGAACATTGTGCCAAATTATTTGACATCTGCATCCCTAATTACAAGATTTATTTGCGAGATTTACACGTGAGTGTGGGAACCCATTTATTCCCGTAATACAGCAACGCTATACGTATCTAATAACAGCCGTATAGCTGTCCGATCCTTTAGAAATATTTCAATTTAAAGTTATCACAACTACACAGAACAACAGCTTTCAGTCAAATATGTATTCACAATATCGAGCAATACACGGATTATCGCTATAGTTAATTAATGCGAAAAATATCAGACGATAACCATCCTCGTTCTATTTTCCAGCAGACTGTATTTACTACATGCTATTTCCGTATTGTTGTTGGTTATTTTGAAAACAAATTGACTGAAAGTCAGGCAGCAACGACTTTCGGTCAAATTGTTCTCTAAATATCCAACAGTCTTACTTTTTAGCTCACTTGATTGTTGGTTCTTGGGGCATGGTTTGTGGGATGGTGGTTGTGTGGTTGGGGTGCGGAGGGTGAGGGAGGGGATTTCACGCTGAAATAGGTTGTCAATACCACTGAGAGACATAGAAACGTACAGACAGCAATAGATATGATACATTAGAATGCTGAATGATTTGACTTATTGCTCTGTTTGACGAGTGTAGCCCATCACGTTCATCAGAGGTCAATAAGAACACTTGTTTTGTCCAGTAAATCAAAAGCAATTGTCCATCCACGGCCATTATTACACAAAGGAGACACATGATAGATGTAGCTGACTTTTGGTCGAGGGGTAATGGGAGAAGAGCGGAATCTTGAGTTCACTCTCCTGCCGTTCAAGCCGGCATTAAGAAATTATCGTTGTTTAACATGAAACATACCATTTGCTTTCCAGGCCTTTTGGAACCTGTGGATTCAAGGATTTAAAATTCGTATATAAATTACGATGCACCCATATGATATTAACTCAATAGAGGAATCCAGTCTGTCAGTCAAGTATATGACGTCATAATCGTTTACGTCACTTGTAGGTTTACGTCACAATAAATTACGTCATGAATGACGTATTTAAGTCCGTCATAAACTCTTAATAGTCCGTAAAGTTGTAGGAATTGTATGTCTTTACTATTTAATAAACATTCTGCCATAGGCAGCAACAGCGCCCAGTTAAATTAATTTCAAAATACTCAACAGCATATTTATTAAATAGTAAAGACACACGTTTCGTACAACGTGTCGGACTATTACGCGCTTAAGACTGACTAAATCGAGTCCTTCATGACGTCATGATACACGTCACGTGGTTGATTACGATGTCATATTACGTCATATGATGGATGGATAAACTCGAAACGTCAAAGTTGCAAAGTCATGAAGTTTGTTGTGTAAAATAGTGCAAAACAGCTTATATACGTTACTGCCCATCACAATGTCTGTGTTGTTCTTGGCGATGTAGTTAGCTCACTTTGATGCAGTGATGTCACAAAGTTAACAACGCAGGGATTTTGAAAAAAAAACTAGTGAATTTATCGGTGGTTAGTTTCCAGGCCTTAGCTAAGTAAGTCTAAAAAGAATAAATATATACGTATGTTAAATAGCTAATTAGCTTTCAGGTGTACTTAATATATTTTACTTTGATCTTTAACTGACTAACAGCACGTGCGTGAAGAATCGGTTATAGCTCGTGTGAGGTTTGGTTTACATCTTAGACCGGGGTTACCTGTGCAAAGTGATAATGAATGTTTTAGCGGTGTTGCAATATCCCGTGAAATTATGTTCATCGCCGTCTAATAGAGGAACCCATTTCTAGCTATACCCTCGGATTTCTGCCTAAGCTCCGCCCACTTTTCCCCGCCTACTGGCATCGATTTGAAACTTGGAAACATGAATTCACAGAATCTGAATTTCAAGGTACGCTGTTGAATATTTTGACTAAGGGCTGATGCCGCCTACAACATAAAATTCGTTGACAGGGAATCGAACCCACAACCGATGGCAGTGCCAAGCGTTATAGCCCGCAAATGCTTCCACCACACCAACGCCGCAGCAGGCTGCGGCGTTGGTGTGGGGGAAGCCTTTGTGGGCTATGATGCTTGGCGCTTCCGCTGGTTGTGGGTTCGATTCCCTGGCAATGCTAAATTTATACCGTAATGCCATGAATAGTAAGTGTATAACATTCAATTTCATGACGAATCTGTAGAGTTTCGTTTCGGAATTATGTTATTTTCATTGTGACTTCAGTTCTGCCAGTGACGTAGGCCTATTTGATCATGACGTGATATGCTTTAGTTGACCACCACCACCACCACCACCACCACCACCACCACCACCACCACGGCCACCGCTACAAGCGATCACCAAACGTTGGTGACGACAGCAACAACAACAGCAACGAAAACTACAAGACCAGTCAAATTAGTTTCATAGTATCCAACAGCTTGCCTGTATACATATTTGGTAATTGGGATTTTGGGAGTTTGGAATTCAGAGTTTAAATCGATTTAAATATTCTTTCAAAGTGTATGACTACGGAGCTAGAAATGGGCTAAGACATATGACTAACTTGAAATGGGCCAAACTATTAATTAGTCGACTAGGGTGCAGATACAACTTTGTGCGTATCTCAACATTGATTCTAATCTAGTATCGGACATCTGAGAAATACATTAGAATTATTTTTCGCGCTAATCTTTGACATTATATCTGATAGACACGTTGACGTACAGTTTGTAAATTAGATACCTTCATAAATACGATTTCCTTACTGACAAAATGGATGGTGGATGCCGTGGGGAATCGTTGTTAGTGTCTCTGCTGGCTCGATTGATTTCCCCGCAGGTATGCGGACGGACATAGATTCCGTTTATTACCGTAATCTACTATTGACTTATAGCGATAACGCGTGCTACTGGGCCGCTACTAGGCTAATACCGGGCCGTGTTGGCACACAAATGTAGGAGTCATGTGCATTCGTATCATTGCCGATGTCCCTGTGTTATTATTGAGATAGCGCTTGCGCCATAATTCTGGACAAGAGAGATGTATGCATTGGTTCCTGATAAACTCAAACAAAGTATAGACCAGCTTAGCAGTAAGTTATAACATCTTTCTACACATAAAGCAGAAACTGTTATTTAGTACAATTTTTAACCCGATATAAGAAATATTCTGTTGAATATTGTGTACTTAGGCAGCGGCTTCCAATCAAATTAAGTCCATATTACTCCAACGCTGGCGAGCTATTAGATGCTTATGACCCAAGCAAGAACAAATATCAGGAGTGGGCGAAGACAACGGCTTATTATGCAATATGTTCTATAATAGCAGCAGCGCAAATCAATAAGCCAAGCACCATAAACAGCAGTATAGAACAAGCCATTAGCTAGAGTTAGAAATACCAGTATCTCTGAATACCCATATTCACAAGCAGGCCTACATTTCACGTTCTCATGGAAACTAGTTAATGTAATTCTTTAGCTGTACTGTAGGAAAGCATCCGTGACATCACCTATGACAACAATAGCTTGGATACTAACAGATACGCAGATTTTATACAATCTTGACTAGAATTAATGGTAGGCTTAAAAACGCATATAGTCTATAAGAGTTTGATTAGTCTCTTATGCTATTGGAGGCCAGATTTCTGAAAATGTACTGGAAATTGCGTAACAGATTAGGCCTACTTATCGTTAACCGCTGGTTCGATGTTATTCAAACTTGGCTAAAAGGATTGGAGGTTTCAAAGCTTCAATGCATATATGCTTGGTCAATTTGTTCGGTGGTCATCCTGTGTTTTATGAGAGTGGCGGTTAAAATAATGTTTCGACAATTTTAACCAAAATCAGACAGGAGAACGTTAAGAGAAGACTCTATTGCTAGCTAATAGCCGCCCCACTCTGTATATGCGTGTTGAAATCAATTAGAAACTTTGAAACCTGAATTCCCAAAATCAAAATTTCTGGGTAACTATATAAGTATTTTGTTGAATATTTTGAAATTATTGCAGCACCAGCTCCCAGTCAAATTAGGGTTAAAATATTTAACAGAATGTTTATTAATTTGCAAATTCATCAAATGGCGTTCATTTCAGACTCTTTCGTGACAGACTATTGCCACCTATGTGACGGAACAAGGTCATTTTGAGTGTGGCGTCATCAAACAAGTGGCATATTTGAGTGAAGATCAGCTTCGTACATTATGTTGTAGGACTGCGGTCTTGTTAACTTTTGTTGAAATAGTGCGGCTCCAGTGAGGGTATTTGTATGATGTCAGTGAGAAGAAACAGAAGTTAGATAAGTCACACAAGGATTTCCTGGATAATTTACCTGTCCTATTAGCTTCAGGTGGAGCACAAGGCAACACCGAAACCTTTCCAACCATCATGAGCAACCCAGTCGAGCGCATACCATTTATTTTCCAATCTCTTCCGATTTTGCCTCTATCATTCATCTCCCTGCTCATCTTGGCTAGTGTGCCCATCGCTGAGTTGATTGTGGAAAACGCCTTTTGTCCATTCACAAGTCGTGTCCATACTATCGCCATTTTCTCTGCTTGACCTCGTCAGTAACGCTATGGACAGCGTTATTCCGTTCCCTGCGGTATTGCTGACGTGTTGTTCCCAGTGGACTCTCAGTATTCTTCGAAGGTATCTGCTTAGTCCAATATAAGTTACATTGGAACTGGACAGAAGTCCATCAAGTGTTTAATCAATGTTAGTGTATTATATGTTATGCACGGTGTCAGACATTTCAATAAATGAGTTCCGATACAAATGTTCTGCATCGAGAAGGAGGGATATAAATCGTATAATCATACCAACTGTTCATTGTGCAGCGTCCAAATTGACATTTCCAGTTTTAGCTATGTCCTGCCCATCTCTAGATAAGCTCCACCCACACCTCGCTCGTGTTCAGATGTATCGATCCCTGAACTCACTGACTATCAATTTCCAGAAAACTATACAGGTTAGCTGTTGACAAATTTGCAGCTAATTTGACTGCGTGCTGTTGCTGTTGAAATTAGTTTCAAAATATTCGACAGAATGTTTGTTAATCAGTAAAGACATACAATTTGTACAACGTGTTGGACTATTAAGCGTTAAAGACGAACTAAACCAAGGCATCCATGCCTAAACTGATTATGACCTCATCCTATACATCACGTAGTTGATTATGACATCATATGATGGATGGATAAACTGGAAGGGTGCATTGAGGTGTCAGCATGATGTCAGTGAGAAGATACAGAGGTTCTGCATCTGGAAGAGGGGATATAAATCATATAATCATACAAACTGTTCATTGTACGGCGTACACATTATCAGCTTCCATTTGGAAAGGAAGCTTTATGAACAATTCACTAACAGCTAAATGCTGTAGAATATGGATGGAAATTTGATACAGAAAGTGAGAAAATTGTATTGTCCATTAATTGGATGGATGATCCTTCGGCACCTGACGCGAGATTCTGCCATGCTAACGCATGGTACTAGGCCGATACAGGACCAGTCCGGTATTGGTTAAGTACTGGCCCAGTAACCTGCTTTATAAGGGTCACATGCTATCTAAATATGGAATCTCTGCAAATTATCTCACTGTCTTTGTTTGATGACTCATTTGAAGTGTCAGTCATAAGCAAACTGAAGCCATGTGAGAGTATTGATGGGGAGGGCTGAGATAGACTGGCTTTTTGATTGGTCAATAGGGGCGTGTGCTGGTGGTCGTTCTTGTACAAACACGCCCACAAGCACACGCTCCTTTTTGGCATTCTATATATGCGCAATTATGCCTCATCCCTTCGCAATCACGTGACACGTGAGAGCCACCCAAAAGTGCATTTATCGCCACCCTACACCCACCCATACCCACACACACCCTCAAGGTAAGTGTCAGTGATGATGAAGACGAAACAAACACAGTTCTAATTATTGATTTTTGATTTTTTGATTTTTCTCAAAACTGGCACCTTGGTCTTCTACGATTATTCTAAGATATCAAATACACCTTAAAATACATATTTTCGTTGTTTGCGCTTCCTCTTCTTGCGAATCCTGTAAATAGGTTGATATACGCATAAAGTATATGTTTTGTTACACGTACACAGCAGGCATACCACTTGCGCGAGTAGAATAAGTATATGATCCATTACTTCTAGTACTAGTTCTAACAATGTTAAAAATTGAATAAAAGCATCCATTACTATCACTAGACAGAGATGTTCCCTCTAGCTCATTCTGTCGCAGAATGCGAATACTTATATCACCGTCACCTGTCAATCAAAACATCCTATTATTGCTTACCCCTGTAGCGATGGACGCACTATCTGATGGGCTGAGCGATGGACGCACAATTATCGATTTGGGCCGTGGCTATAGATGTGCATAAATTATAGCCATAACTGTCAATCAAATTATCGATTACACATGCAGCGATGGAGATAAAATATAACGTTCTGAACGAAGGACGCACAGTTATCGATTTGAGCTGTAGCAATATATGTGCATAAATTATAACCATACCTGTCAATCAAATTATCGATTACCCCAGTAGCGATGGATTTGCAATATGATGGTCTGAGAGATGGACGCACAGTTAGCGTTTAGGGCTGTAGCGATAAACCCGCATAAATTATAACCATACCTGTCAATCAAATTAATGCTTACCCCTGTAGCGATGGAATGTGATCTGATCGGCTGAGCGATGGACGCACGATTATCGATTAGGCATGTATCATCAGTAGTGATAGACACACATAAATTATAGCCATACCCGTCAATTCAATTATCGATTAACCCTGCCGAGATGGACAGGCAATCTGATGGGCTGAGCGATGGCCGCGCAATTATCGATTAGGCGTGTAGCGTCAGTAATGATAGACACATTTATAGACAGCTGTTGTCAATATTGATTATTCACCTAAGTAATAGTTGTACTGTTAACCATCTGCCCTGTCAATGGACCTTTATAAATTTTAGCCATGCCCCGCCTACCTCTAGCTAAGCTCGCTTGTGATGGGATCGATCGATCTATGAACTCTCTGACTATCAATTTCCAGAAAACTATACCGGTAATATTGAATATTTTGGAACTAATTTGATTAGTTTCAAAATATTCAACAGAATGTTTGTTAAATGGTAGAGCCATACAATTCGTACAACGTGTCGGATTATTAAGAGTTAAAGTTGAGTCAAATAGAATAATTTATGACATAATGATTATGACGTCATTCTACACGCCGCTTAGCTGATTATGACGTCACATCACGTCAGATGATAGATGGATGCTCTGGAAAGGTGAATTAGTGTAACAGTGAAAATTGTCAGAGACACAATTTGACAGACTGAACCAATACCCAACCAATTATTGCATAGTCCTATAATGTGATAGTGTAACTTTTTGTCATCTGGCCTCTCAGTTATTAATTGTTGCAACAAGAAAAAGTGGCAGACATATAATTTTGTTGATTAATTAGTAATATCATTGCAAATCAGGTTTCCTCAAACTTATATAAATGTCGCTAAATATGTAGAAATATTCTATATTTCAGATTGTATTAACTTTCAAATGACTACTAATAGCGCCATAGCCGTATGCGCCACATAGGAAATGTATGTGTGATTACTGTATTCTGCGGCTGTAGTAGTAGAAACATCCTACAGCTGCACTCAGTCCTTCTTCACTTTTTCCCACTGTGTCTTGTCCTCAGCCAAAATTCTTAGCTTCCTCAGGCCCATTCTTGACTTGAGTGTACCTAGTCCTGCCTTTGTGATGTCACCTCGTAGCACGCATAGCAGATTTATGCAATGACGTCCTTTCCTGGCTCTGTATTTGCTGGCTCCGAATAGGGCGAATTCCAAGGCTCTCTGTGCGGGTGTGTCTACAGACTTCACTGGTTTGACTCGTACTCTCAGTTTTGTGTCTGCAAGCAGTAGTCTCACTAGTCGTAGCTCATCTTCATTGCAACTGGCCTGTCGTAGTACATCTAGGATCTTTGCAGCTTAATTGTGTCGAAGGCTCATGACATGTAACCCCCATTTTGTGAAATCCCAGTGTTTGGACATGCCTACCGACACAAGCATGTGTTGAGCCCATACAATGTCTGCACAGCTGCGTCCACGTTTGAAGTCACTTTGACATGATCCGATGAAGTCATCGATCTTGTCTCAGATACGGCATAGAGTAACATTGGATAGGATTTTCCGTATGCTGTTAGGGAGCACAATGGACCGCAAATTGGCTGGGGTTGGTGGTTGATGAGGCAGGTGGCTTCTTGGGCTTGGGTAGCGCGATAATGGTGCCTTGGCCCACAGCGTCGATGGGAAGGTGGTGCATAAACGCTGAATTGATTAGGTGGGTGATTGGTTTTGAGATAATATCACTTGCATATTTGAATAGGTCATTGCTTCTGTCATCAGGTCCAGATGCACATCTATTTTTCAGGGCTTTAAGTGCCAAATCAACTTTTGCTGTATTAATTGGTGTTAGTAATGGCCTCGGGTCTCCTGAGAATGGGTGCAAGGGCTCATCATTGTGGTCAGTGAACTGTTCCTTGAACCATTTTCGCATTGCCTCGGCTTTGCCCTGGTCAGTCCCGGTAAAGTGTCCTTCACAGCTGTGTACAGCGTGTGGTGGTGTGTAGTCAGTAGCTCTCAGGGCTCGGGCTGCCCGAAACATTTTGTGGCAGTCAACCGTGGCAGTGATTTCATCTGCTAGGGAGTCTGCTTGTTGGTTAGCAAGATCTTTTAAGCATGCACTAATGTGGCGCAGAATGTTATTGCGTTTCTGGCGTAGTTTGGTGCGATCTTCACTTTGGCCACTTTGATGGATGCGCAGTCGTAACACTTTCTGTTCTGCTGACAGTTTTACTACCAGAGGGTCGTCAGTATACCTAGTTCTGTTGTTTTGTAGAACACCTATGGTGCTAGTAACTGCTGATTCCATAGATTTCAGTATTTTGGTTAGGGCTTCGTTTGGATCGGAGCTGACGTCGATGTTAGCTATCTGCTCCCCGAGGCCAGTGTTGGGGGCCACTTCACATATCGTGAACCCTTTAACACTCGTTTCAGCCAAAACGGCTTCTGCAGTGATCTTGAGAAATTCCCATTTGCAGACCAAGAGAAGACTATTTTTGAAAATTTATCACTGGAATGACTGGCTCGATAATCGATCCTGTCATTCCAGTGGTAAAATTTCAACGATAGTCTTCTCTTGGTCTGCAAATTGACATTCTTATGAGAAATTTGAAATTTTCTTGAACAAATTAGAGTGTTAAAGGGGTATATCACGTGATAATTTACTGTGGAAATCGAAAGTCTTTCCATTGAACTCGTTAGATCCGTTGTTTAGGTACGTTTCTGAAAGAGATTCGTCTTAAATATTGAATATTAACGATTTAGCAAGTAGGTGAATGTCTGCAAGTATTTTCGGGAAAATGCCTAAAAATGGTTAAGGCCTTTCTCCTGATGACGTTCGACGCTGTACACCCATGCGAGCGAGCCGATCCACACTAGCAAGCCCATCGTCGTATAGCGAGCTATACTGGCCTGGGAGGCGCACCGGGCGCGCTCCTGTATCACCTCGTGAATGTCAGAGCAGCAATTGTCTAGGATCCATGGGTGTATTTCTCGCATTTCGAGTGAACTAAGGCTGTGTTCAGATTAGATTAGCTAATCCAGTTTCAGTTTTCAGCTTTCTTTTATTCACTCAGGCCATTACAAAATGGCGTGTGAGGCAAATAAAGTATGGTACATTTGTGTCAATGCCAATTGATCACAAATGTTCGTTTTACTCGTGTAAGCGTTCACACTTACACACGTTATGACAAGTAAACGAATATTTGCGTTTGATTGGACATACTTCGGTCTTACTTCGGAGTAGCACTCTAGTGTGAACAACGTATAAGCCAGCACAAGTAACCACGGTAGTAGTACTGCTCTAAACACATAATAACATAGTTCTGCATATTTCCAAACATTTTTTGTAAGGTATGGTTATCGAATCGTGTTACTATTTCATTAAGGCTTTTAAATGGAAATACAGAAGTATATTATTATAGGTTTTACTACGTGTTGCATACAACTATCGTGTCAGACTGGCGCTGTATATAGCCATTGGAAAGTTATTACAATCTGAAACATAGCGTACGTCTACATATTTAGCGAAATTTAAACATGTTTGTGGGGAAACCGTAATATATAATGATATTACGATATAATCAACATGAACATATGTCTGTTACTTTTGGCATGCTCCAATAATCAATAAATAACAGGTCAGATGCCAAAAAGTGACACTGATACTTTCTGCCAATATGGAATAATTGATTTGTACTGGTTCAGTCTGTCAATTTGTGTGTATGTTACTTTTGACTGCTACAATAATTACCTCCCCAGAAGGCCAACAGTACAACTATAGCTTGTGGCAATTATCAGTATTGACACAAGCTACCTATAAGTGGTGTGCCTCCATCACTGCAGCGGTAATCAATAACTCGTGCGCGTCTATCGCTACAGCCCGAATCGATAATTATGCATCCATTGCTCAGTCCATCAGATTCTGCGTTTCTATCGCTCACTCAATCAGCTCACTACAGCCAATAATCAATCTTGATTGATAGCTATCAAGCCTTTTGACTGACAACTTCCGCACATATACATATAAGACTGTTTTTCTCGTCAGCCCGACAAATAGAAAGTAAAGTAAAGGTCTCCCTGTACTAGTAGTAATGACTGTTTTGAAGTATAAAATAAGCTTGGATGCAAAAGTGATATGTAGTCGTATTACCAAATTTATTAATCAACATTAACCTGCTTATAACACCTTTGACTTTTACAATATCTGATTAAGAGGACTAGTGCCTAACGCGTAACTATCCCTTGCACAAATGTTCAATAATTCACCTTTCCAGAGTATCCATCCATCATCTGACCTCGTATGACGTCATAATCAGCTCAGCGTGTGTATGATGACGTCATAATCATTACGTCACAAAGGGTTCCATATAGACTGTCACCAAATCTCGAATGGTCCGACACGTTGTACGAATTGCATGTCTTTGTAATTCTTTGCTGTTTAATAAACATGCTGTTGAATATTTTGAAACTAATTTGACTGGGCGCTGTTGCTGCCTTAGGCAGCAACAGCACCCAGTTAAATTAGTTTCAAAATATTCAACAGCTTACCTGTGAAGTTTTTTTTTGGAAATTGATAGTCAGGGTGTTCAGAGATCGATCGATCCTAACACGAGCGAGGTGTGGGTGGAGCTTAGCTAGAGATGGGCGGGGCATAGCTAAAACCGGAAAGTTCCATTGCCAGTCAATTTGCCTTTGTGTGCTTTGAAAGCAGTGACGCTTCCTCTGCGGTGCTAGAATCGTCTGGCATAACGGTCAAAATTGCTGTGCAGAGAATAATCATTAAAGTAGCATTAGTTCAAAATATCCACTGATTCAGCCTCGCTGTTTTTCTTGCTTTAAGCTGTCGATTCATTCAGCTAATGTTGTAACTGGTATTATTGGCTGGTGTAATGGCTAAAACTGCAGTGCTGTGGAGAATCATTAAAGTGACATTAGGTCAAAATATCAATTAAGTCATACTTATTATGGCCACTACTGAAGAGTCTCAAGTCACCTTTCCATAGTATCCATCTATCAAACTGACGTCATATGACGTCATAATAAGCTAAGGGTATATACGATGACGTCATAATCATGATGCCATAAATGATTCTATATGGACTGTCTTTAACTCTTAAGAGTCTGACACGTTTTACAAATTATATGTCTCTACTATTTAATAAGCATGCAGCAACAGCGCCGAGTCAAATTAATTTCAGAATATTTAACAGCTTCTTCTTCTTTTCGATCGCTGGTATCATACTTGGAGAGCCGTTCTCAAGATGAAATCTGTGGTTTTCTGCAGTTCTTCCACAGGCCCATACAGCTTTTCAAGAAAAGAGGTTGACAAAGGCCAGATCTCTTCTCTCAGCAGCTGATACGTACTGCAACATTGAAGTGTGTGCTCTGTGGTCTGTTCTGCTTCTCCACAAGGACAAGCGGGAGATGTAGTAAGGTGGAACCACCTTACATCTGTTGGTTTAGTCTGTTATGTCAGTTCTGAGACGAAAAATGGTCACTTGCTCTGGCCTCGAGAGATGATGGTAGGCATCTTCTGATTGAGGTGTTCTATAGAGTGACTTGATGATAGTCTTCATCTCTGTATGCGTAACCATGTTTTCTGTCTGATTCTCTTCTGCACCCACCTTTGCCATCTTGTCTGCTTCCTCATTTCCTTGGACTCCACAGTGTGAGGGGATCCACTGCAATGCTATCCGAAAGCATTTGATGGTTTGTAGAGCTTATTCAAGTTGTGGTGGCTTACCTTTGGAGATAGCCCCAAGGACGGAGCGGGCATCAGATAAAAAGACAATCTGTGCAATAGGGTCTGCTGTTCTGCTGATGGTATTAGCTGCATGGACCAGTGCTTCGACTTCAGCTCTGTAGTTTGTGCAGTGTTTGCCTGTCGGTATTGCAGCTGACTCATGTTGTCCGTTTGGATACTGTATGTGCAGTCCGGCACCTCCGCTCCCAATTGCATCTTTGGCTGATCCATCTGTGTAGATCCTTATCCATGTCTCCTGAGGGTACATGTCTTCCAGCATGGCTAAGGTCAGGGCCTTCTTGCTCACATCACTGTGTTCATCTTTGGTTGTGAGATGGGGTACTGTGGTGCGAATAGCTATGCTCTCTAATTTGTTTTCCCAGGGTGGAGGATCAATGGTGTGGTTTGGGTCTTCTATTTGTGCTGGCAACATTTCTTGGTGTTTCCTTTGAAGTGCTTTTGTCTCTTTCACAAAACTTGATCTTTTAAGTCTTCCTGATGACAGCTGTGCTTGCCTGATCTTCATCGGGTGGTTGTTGAATGATTTGAACTTTGCAGCTTGGATCAGTGCTTTGCATTCCCTCCCTTTACTAAGTGGGGGGATGCCTGCTGTCTGCTCCATTTTTTCTATTGGTGTTGATCTCATTCCACCAGTGATGATGCGCAGTGCCTGGTTTTGTACTCTGTCGAGGTTCTGTTGATGAGATTTAGCTGCTGTCATCTATGAGCTGGATCCATACTCAAGGTGTGGTCGTACGGCACCTAGGTAGATGGTCTTGAGGAGCCTTCCATTGGCACCCCACTTTGTTCCTGCCAGCTTCCTCATGATGTTTAGCTTTCTTCTGGCCTTTGCCTCTGCGTTCTGGATGTGCTCCTTCCATGTCAATCTTCTGTCATAGGTGACTCCCAGGTATGTCTGCTGGTCCTCGTACTCGAGTGGAGTACCGCCCAGTGTCAGATTGCCAACCTTGGTTTTGGTGGACAGTGAGAATAGCATGGCTGATGATTTTTCTTTGTTGATGGTAATACATCAGCGATTGGCCCAACCTGTAATTCTGTCCAAGGCGAGCTGCATTCAGTACGTGGCAGTTGTTGTCTACTCCTCGGTGCACCAGAGTACGAGGTCATCTGCATAGAGGGCTGCTTGGATCCCATTGGGCAGCTCTGCTACAATGTCATTAATGAAGAGTATGAACAGAGTTGGTGATAATACTCGGCCTTGTGGTACCCCTTGTCTCAGCAATACATTCTGTCCAGATTGTCCATCCACCAGCACCATAGCTCTGCGATTGTGTCGGTATGACTTGGTCCATCGGAACATGTTGCCACCGATGCCTGTGCGCCTGAGCTTCAGGAGGAAGCCATCCTTCCACACCTTGTCAAATGCCTTCTGCAGATCAATAAAGGCAGCTAGCATCACCTTCTTGGCTTGAAAAGTGTCCTCTATGACCTGTGCAAGATGTGTTGTTTGATCTTCTGTGCTCCTGTATCTTCTGAAGCCAGCCTGCTCTGAAACTATAGTGTTCTCCGACTCCAGGTACCACTGCAACCGCTGGTTGACGATGCGCTCCATGGTCTTGTATATGCAGCTTGTAAGACTGATAGGAAGGTAGCTCAGCACTTTCGTCTCGTTCTTCCCTTTTTTCAGAATAGGAGTCATTCTGGCTTCATTCCAGCACTGAGGAACCTCTCCATTGGTCCAACTGAGATTAAAGATATCTAGCAACTTGCGGAGAGATGCATTACCAATGTGTTGGATCATTTCATTCGTAATGCCATCTGGCCCGGGAGATTTCTTCTTCTTCAATTGGCGGATATACTTCTTCAGTTCTCCTAAACTAATGTCAACTTTCATTGCATCGTGAGTGTTGGTGTCTGTTCTTTCCTTTTGCTCTTTTCTAACCTCTTTTTGACGCATTCGTGGTATAGAAATGTTGCTTTCTTTTGCATATGCCTTCGCAAAGGCATCTGCAGCCATCTTTCCTGACTGTGTTTGTCCATCTTCTTCAAGGGTAATCTTCTCTCCCCCCGACACCCTCATCATTCAGTGCTTTAGTCAGTCTCCATAGCTGTGTTGTGTCTCTCTCTCTCTAAATTAAACCCTGCCGTCTTTTCCCTCCAGCTTGTTCTTTTGGCCTCCAGCTTGGTCTTTAGATACCTGGCTTTAGTTTGTTGTAGTGTGATGTGGTTTTCATGACAGGGATTACCCTCTGCATCTTCTCTCGCCTTGTCTAGTTTATCATGTGCTGCTTGCAGTTCTGTTGTCCAGTAGGGGCGGTAGTTTTTCCTGAACCCTCGAGGAATCGCTTCGTTGGCAGCCTTGAGGATACTTGAATTAAATTCATTGACCGCATTGTTGATGTTTCTCCCTTCTACTGCTATATTTTGGGTAAGCTCATTGGAATGAATGCCGAACAGACTCCAATTTGCCTTTTTGTAGTTCCACCTTGGATGTTGAGGTGAACTTGTTGAAATACTTCCCGAAAGAGAGAGGAGGACTGGGTGGTGGTCGCTTTTTCCTAACTGCGATCCGACCACTCTACTGAGGTTTCTGTGAATGTCTTCTGTACAAAATGCCAAGTCCGGCGTTGTTGTGGAGTGCCACCGGCGCGAGTAGAAGGTAGGCTAATCTGTGGGATCGTTGACAAGTAAAAGGTGCTTTTCATCTTGCCATGCTTAACAGCTTACCTGTATAGTTTTCTGGAAATCGATAGTCAGGGAGTTCAGAGATCGATCGATCACAACACGAGCGAGTTGTGGGTTTAGCTTAGCTAGAGATGTGCGGGGCAAAGCTAAAATGGAAAGATCCATTGCGCCACTAAGACTTATGAATCTCTGTTCTATTACTGAATGCTAGAATAATCAAGGCACCCAGGTATCTGGCTAATTGTGTTACAGTCGGAAATTTTGTTCTTTGGGCTGCCATGTTTTACTAGCTTAAGAAACATTCACTGACTGAAAATAATGTGCTGTTGAAGTCTATACGGCCTCAGGGAGAATTCTTTGAAATAGTTGTCTGAGAAAATGTTTGAAACAGCGTTTCTCCAATGTACTTCTGGTTTAATTCATTGACGACATTTCGGTGAAAACTTCTCCAAGAAATTGATCAATTCACAATTAATAATGAATAAATTTATATTTGTAACAATAATCAATAGTGCACTATTATATATAATTTCCTTATTGTTTTAGCGAAAAATTGATTACCTAGTAAGGTTTGACTACTTGCATCAATATCTGAGATGATTTTAATTTATGCATGTCTAGAGCTCTACTCGATAATTGTCCGTCCATCGCTCAGACAATGCGCGTCAATCGCCACAGAGGTAATCGATAATTTATACATGTCTATTGCTACAGTGCTAATCAATAAATCCATGTCTATAATTTCACCAATGTGCATACATCGATATAGGGGTAATCGATAATTTATGCGCGCCTATTGCTACTGGCCTAATCGATAAATTCATTTTCACTGACAGATATTAATTTAGTCATCTATAACTGTATCTAGTTTAGTGAATAAACGGACATCACGGGGTTAGCACCGAGTTAAGGTCCAGTCTTGGTGTTAGTGTTACGGTTTGTGGCGATGATAAACCCCTATGCGCGCAGAACGACAAACAAACAATAGACCTGTCCAGTTTTAGCTATGCCCCGCCCACCTCTAGTTAAGCTCCACCCACACTTCGCCGTGTTGGGATTAATTCGATCCCCGAATGTCCTAACTATCAATTTCCTGAAAACTATACAGGTAAGCTGTTGAATATTTTGTAAGTAATTTGACTGGGTGCTGTTGCTGCCTATGGCAGCAACAGCGCCCAGTCAAATTAGTTTCAAAATATTCAACATAATATTTATTAAATATGAAAGACATACAATTCGTGTAACAAAGCATAGTCCGTCTTCAAATATGTGTTCGTGACGTACTTATCTACGCCATTCATGATGTCAAATGACGTCATTCATTAAAATGTCATTATACACGTCACGTAATTGATTATGACGTCATATGATGGATGAATAAACTGGAAAGATCCACTGGCCCCAACTTACGGAGCGAGGATAATAACTTACAGCGCTTTGCTATTGCTAGGTCAACCCTTCCTTCCTGGGTGCGCGTTATATACCCACTTGTGTGGCATGCTTTCCGATGTGTTTATAACGAAACACGTATATTCATGTTGCGCTATACGATCCAAAGAATGGGCCTATGATGACCTATGGCGGAGACTGCGCACAGCCAAACTAGTTTCAAAATATTCGCCCGCAGGTTTATTAAATAGTAAAAATATACAATTCGCACAACCTGGTGTACTAAGCATTTAAAGCCGGTGACAGACGATCCAACATGTTTGATTATACATGTATGATAATACATTTGTATGTCATACATGTTCATCATACAGCATGGGATATTATTGGATGAATTTACCAAGCAGTGATATCAACAAAATCACGTGATTTAGATTCCGGTATATGATTGGCTGTTTCATCCAACATGATGTACGCTGTCTGACGAAAGTTGAGCATTGTCCGACCTTTTTGCTTGTATGATTCGACTTGTCGAAAGCTATGATAACCGATCAAACATCGTTCGCCTTTGTGGAGTCATATATGTATAATCATACACGTTTGGGCATCTGTTATAGGCTTTAGACGGACTAAATCGAGACGTGATTGATTATGACATCATCGTACACGTCACGTAGTTGATTATGACTTCATATGATTGACTGAGACACTGGATTCATGAATTACTGGCTTAACAAACATGTTTCTCATTAACATGGCGGTGTCTGAATGAAATGTTGGCTATAGTGAGCTATCAATCATCAACATCTACATAGCATTCACGCGATGACGTTATACCACAACAATCATTCACGCGATGACGTCACGCCGCGATTCTTGTGGAAATTAAAGAAAGTGACTTTCCATGGCGAAATTTATTATTTAGGAATTGGAAAATATACAACAAATATTTACAAAATTATATAAAAGAATCATTCAGTGCGCTTTGACGCGTCTCTTTTTGAGTCCGCTTAAATAAACGTAATGTCACGAGGGGAAGTCCAAATATTAAGTCCCTTCATAATTAGATTTGTTTGCGGTTTCCGTCCGTTATACGCTTGACTTATTATAGATAATTGGGTTATTAAGGACCGCACTGAATCGTAATTAGTCCAATAGGCAAATAGACTACAGTTGGTGCGTACTTCTCTGTGTGTAATTAATTTGAGTGCTTTAATTCCCACGCTTGAGTAGTTGCTATATCAGGCTAGCGGAAGGTTACAGCTGGTCTGTTTTATAAATTGCTTAACCATTAGAACCCTAAATACGGATTTCGAAAACTCATTTATTATCTAATAAATATTATGTTGAATAGTTTGTTAATAATTCTACTGGAATAGGTTCCTGTTGAATTCGTTTCAAAATAGTTACCATGTTATCTGCGTGGTTGAAATTAAGATATTGGAACTCTAGCGGTCAGTGGGTTGATTACGCTCAAGCTTGTTTTAATGGGACGCATGATGTAGTGGTTCACATCGGTGCACTCGTGCAGCTGCAGGGCGGGGATGCAGACCACGTATATAATAGGTCTAGGACCGGTTCTCCTTCGGAGCACGTGAATAACATATGCGTAACAATCTAGAAAAAAGGTCATATTCCTTATAGACTTGGACGTCTGTTCACATAGTCTCCCGTATAGGACAGTTCATAAATAAGTTAACGCGTTTTCAATAGAGAAACAGAAACATGTGTAAGTACAATTTTGAATAAGGTATAAGACATGTTCTGTTGAGTATTTCGGACATAGTTGGATTGGAAGAGAGTGCTGCCTATGTTCTTCAATTCAATGACGGATTCAAGTTTATCCATCAATCATATGATGTCATAATCAACTACGTGACATGTAGGATGAGGTAATAATAAATTACGTCATGAATGACGTAGCTAAGTTCGTTACGAACTCATGACGGACTAAGCGTTTATGTACGAATTATGTCTTTACTATTTAATAAACATGCTGTTGAATATTTTGAAACAAATTTGACTGGGCGCAGACCCCAGGCAAATTAGTTTCACAATATTCAACAGTTTACCTGTATACTTTTTTGGAAATTGATAGTTCAGGGACCTATAGATCCCAACACGGACGAAGTGTGGGTGGAACTTGTAAAGATGGGCGGGGCATAAAGAAAACCTGATTCCTCCATTAGGCCTTTGACACATTCAACTGTGCATTTTATTGAAAACATGTTAAAAGTTATTTCTGAGCGGTTCTGTTGTGTCTGTGACAGCACGCGCGACAGGAAAATAACTCTCTCATATCGCCATCAACTCGGGACATCAATTGTGAAAATATATAATGCCAAGATTACATGAATTGGCGTGAATGCAACAGAGAAATATAAGGACTAGATATCCTGCAATGCTCGATCCACCTGCTCTGTTTGGTTCAATAGATTACATGTTTGGTTTTAAAACAAGTGAGACAAGTTGCAACATATGGGGAGACTGTCAGAAATGTAAAATACAATGACAGGCAGGCAGGCAGACAGGCGGGCTGCGGGCAGGCAAGCCGACCGGCCGGCCGGCAGACAGACAGACAGACAAACAAACAGGCAGCCATACAGACAGGAATCTACCTTTCAAGATGCAGGCGCGCAAGAAAACATTGAGATTAATGACAGTAACACACACACACCCTCTTAGCGGGAGAACACTAGGCTAGTGTAGTCTATCTGTCGGCCTTTCCTTTTCCGAAAGCATTGGCCCGATCTGCCTAAAATCTTAACTCAAGTATCAACTTCCAGTCAAATTTATTATAAAATATTCAAACATGTTACTTATTGCAGAATAAAGAATGCGCTGCATTTATCCCTACATTGCGTCACGGGACGTTTCTTGTGGAGACAAAATGGCGGCGACCAACATTAACACTATGTTAAAATGCAATGGAGGAATCCAGTTTTGGCTTTGGCCCGCCCATCTCTAGCTAACCTCCACTCACATTTTGCCAGTCATTCCAGTGGTAAATTTTCAAAAAATAGTCTTCTCTTGACCTGCTAATGGACATTTCTCAAGAACATTGCAGAGGCCGTCTTTGATCTGCCTGAGTGCTAAAGTGTTATAGTGGAATCTCCAGGGAAAGCGACGAACTGAACACGGCAACAAATACCAGACGAATTAATCTCAAAATATCTTGATTATGAGTCTAAAACTGTTAACTAAAATATTTAGAAAAACATACTTGTAGGCTTAAATAAAATATCAAAACATTCCTATCCGCGTATCAATATTATCAAATTCGTAGTTTTGATTCGGTTTGAATTCCGCTATAACGTTGTTCCAAAATCGGGGTTTATATGATGGATTGGCGGTAGGTGCAAATGGGTGGGTTGGGTGGTTTGGTGGGTGGGTAGGTGGCTGCACATAGGTTTATACAATTCTCGGAGTCGAGTTTTACTTAATAATCAATTCTGCCTATTTACTGTCATAATTATCGCGTTCAGAAGGTCAATGGCATCGGCTAGGCTCCCTATGTGTACATAGAATAGGAGAAATTATGCACAAATATTAAACGGCAATGTATAACCACGGTCTTGTTAGCTCAAGCAAAACCCACTCATAGCAATTCAAACGAGCCCGCAGAAGATGGCCGCTAAAGACATCGAATCACTCGTAGGCAATTCAAACGAGCCCGCAGAAGATGGCCGCTAAAGACAGCGAATCACTTAGTACAAACTGGTTGCCGTGGAAATGTATTTTTAATGAAGTGGTGATGTGAGTGGGGTGAGGGGGAGGGGCGTACAGAGGTTGTCTGTTTTTAACCCTTGTTTCCATAGAGAAAAATATCGACCGATTCTTAATGATGTGAGTAATATTTATGTCGAACTTTCAAGTTAATCTGACTGGGAGCAGCAATCTCAGCTACAACGACTTCCCTTAGTTGTCTTTCTCACATTTTGAGATTTGAAACTGTGAAACCTGAATTCACAGAATCTAAATTTCAAGGTAGCTATGCAGGTTTACAAGATGTTGGATTTGGAAAAAACCCTAATTTGACTGGTTCAAATTAGTTTCACAACTTTCAACATAATGTTTATTAAATTGTAAATTCATCAACGACATACAATTCGTACATTTTCGTGACGAACCTTTCGATTTTCGGGACAGAGCTATGTCATTTTGATTGTGACGTCAGCTAACGTGTAATGTGTTTGATTATAACGTCAAAGTGACAGATCAAATCCTCCAGTGGCAAGTTTAAAGCCATTCTCCCCATCAGTGTCAGAACTGGTCACATTTAAATAACATGGACATAGATACCAGTCTCATTTTGTAATATCTGCCCTACCCCGAACCACATCCACACCCACCCCAAAATAAACGCCTTGAAATCTGCGTATGACAGGGAAACGCCTTGAACAACATTACCAGCATTTGCATAGACCGAAACTGGAAAAATATATCCAATAATTGTTTCCATGAATGTTATAGTCAGTTTTGGAGTAGAGTTATGGAGTTATCTAGAAAGCATTGCCACTGTGGTGGCGGGGCGGTCTTATAGAGCACACATGCTAATTGGAACACGGCGATACCCTTTTGTACCATAGTCCGTTAACATAAACAATGATTATCCAGTATACTAAGCTACTATAGTGTCTGTGAATTTATCTTTCAGACTATGTATGACTCTGTCAGTAAGGTGCGAATGTGATCGGTTGTGTTGAATTACACTGACCTATAAATTACGAAGATGGGCCGAGGGACTGGCATTGAGAGAACGGGGTTGTGGTGGTGACGAATGCAATATCGAGGAGAGTGAAAGAATGAGACATAGAGAGACGTGTACATAGAATGAAAGAGAATGAGACAGAGACAACATTATCGCAGCTATAGCTATGAATTGTGAGAATGGTATAGAAATCAGCTGTAACGCAAATTATTATTGGCTCACCTGACCTGAAAAACATGGCCGCCGTAATCGAAATGCAGCGTGTTTGGCGGCCATATTTTTTATTTTTTATTTGATGGATTTTGAGGCCGAAATTGGTTTTATATCTGTTTTTCGGTATTCTGATTTCAAATTTGCAATTTTCGAACACTCGGTTAAACGGGATAATTTTCCTGCCAAAAGCTCCCATACTAAAGCAATGAGAAATTTTAAATGTCTTCTTCTCGAGAACCACTGGGCCGATTTCACGTATATGTGGTATGAATCATCCCATCAGAGGAAGCTAATCGCCAATTTGAAGTTTGTTCAAGGGAACTGGATTGGCCGAATCGTTCGGCGGTCATTTTGGATGACCCAGTTTTCGGGAAAACGACTTCTTCTCCTAAGGATCATTATAAAGTTTGTTCAAGGGAAGCTGATGGGTAAAAAACATGGCCGCCCTAGACCAATCAAAATGTAGTGCCTTTGGCTGCCTTTTTGGATTTTTTCATTTGATGGATTTTCAAGCCGAAATTGGTTTTATATGGGGTTTTGAGTACGCTGAATATCAAATTTACCACTTTCAAAACAGTCGAATAAACGGTTTGCCGGCCATCTTGAATCGTTTTCCCGCCAAAAGCTCGCATACTAAAGCAATGGGATATTTAAAATGTCAGCACCCAGTCAAATTAGTTTTAAAATATTCAACGGCTTACCTGCGTAGTTTTTTTGGAAATTAATAGCCAGGGTATTCAGAGATCGATCGATCCCACCACAAGCGAGATGTGGGCGGAGCTTAACTAGTTATAGGCGGGGCATAGCTGAAAAATGGAACGGTCCATTCTGCCTACGACCCAGTGATTACCGGATTATGGATTTATCGCGTGTGCCTCATCGACAAGCGACCCTCAAATCAAAATTCCAAGGTCAACCACGATCTCTCAAGACTAACTATGCAAGGCCATGCAGCCATTGTATAGGAAAGGAATAATTGAGCAGATGGCCATGGTTGACCTCAACTGTAAATAAAGTGAATCCCTAAGTAAAGTTCTAAAATGTGTGGAGACATCAATTGCTAAAACATCATTGTAGCCAGGAATATCAACCACCGGAAATTCTATATTGATAATCCGATTGCTAAAATCTGTCTGAACAATAGAAAACACTGCAACTACGCATTTGTCAAAGCAGTCGAAAGTAACACCAAACTGAATTAAGACAGAATTGCAACAAAGATCCTGCGCCAAATCAGTAAACGATTGAAAGAACTCACCATTAAAAGAGCATATGACGTGTTACACGACATCATGTCATCGATGATTGTCAACAAATGTTCAGAGCAAGCAAGGCGTTAAAACTCAGCAGTCAACAACAACGACATTGGTAGATAACTCTGAACGGGGAAAGGCTGAAATAATAATGGAATGGTTAAGAAATCAGTTCACTGCCACAGAAACCGAACCTCTATCTAAGTTCGAAAGCCAGCCATGGCCCATGCAAAAGCTGTTAGTAGAAGTAAAGGTTTAAAAATCATTACCATCGCTAACAAATGGTCGTGTATGTGAGGCTGGTGGCCTTAATACCGAATACCTTATATGTGCTGCATGCAGATAAAGCCATCTAGACACAAATCACACACGTCATCAAATCTGCCTTTGAATACCACCTCCCTATCGCTGCTGATGGAGAAGGTACACTCATCGCACTCCGAAAGCGACAGGAGAATGCTTCTCAGAGTATCAAATTTGTAAAATCTTCCGTGTGTGGACTACCCGGACCGCCACCCACCCCACCTCAGCTAATGAGGGTAGACAACCCCTCTAAGAGTTTAGAAACCACACGAACCTCTTTCCAGCCTGAGCCCATGAGTGCTTTTGTACAGCATTTGAAAATTCTATCAAATGTAATATTATCTCGTATGAGAAGTAAGTGGTTGAGGAGGTAGTTGCGCTGACATAGTCTGGGAACAACGAACGTTGACCTCAGTAGTAGTAACAAAACAGTTGACCTTCTACAAGATGGGAATCCACATGTCACATGCATTTAATACCACCGAGAGACTATACCAGACAACGCGGCTTACTGGGCCGATGCTGGGCCGGTATCGTGCCGATACTTTAAGTATCGGCCCGGTATCGGCCCGGCATCGGCCCAGTAAGCTGCGTTATCAGGGTACAGATCCTTAAATTTCTCCATCAATCTGGATGCGATGATGACGATCTACGCCTGGTGAGACCCTTATCGGCAAACACAAAGCTAAATCTTCACGTCAAGTCAATCTTTTCGCACAATTTGAAATATCAGTATGATCACGAGGACTTTTCACCCGCTATCTCGCCGCAGCTCTATCATCTGTTCATCAACACTTTGCAAGACCAGATCTTGCAACCTTAATGCGCCTTTCCACTGTATCCATCCATCATATGACGTCATAATCAACTACGTGGCGTATAGAATGACATCACAATCAATGACGTAATTTTGACTTCATGAATGACGTTGGAAAGTATGTCACGAATGCATAGTTGAAGACGGACTATGCGTTGTTGTACGAATTGTATGTCTTTACTATTTAATAAATATCCTGATGAATATTTTGAAACTAATTTGACCGGGGCGCTGTTGCTGTCGCTGTTGCTGCAGTCAAATTATTTACAAAATATTCAACAACTTCACTGTATAGCTTTCAGGAAATTGACGGTCAGGGCATTCGGGGGTCGATCAATCCCAACATGGCGAAGTGTGGGTGGAGCTTAGCTAGTGATGGGCGGGGCATAGCTAAAACTGGGACGGTCCATTATAGGGATGCCACTAGAGATGGAATACGCAAATGATGCTGACTTTATCGACGAGGAAAAAGGTCCTATTGATACATTACTTCCAATAGCTGCAGAACAGATCAAGGCTGCAATCCGCTTCGTGTATGAAGCCACAGCAGAGTACACTAACGTATGCCTATGAAACACCACAGAAATGAATGATAACGGTCTCCCCATCTGGACAATGAGAAGTAGATGAAGAGCAGAATTCTGGGTCTGTTCCTCTGCAGCACTATCCATATCGGAACTCGCTGCGTTCCGGTGCTTTTAGAAGATGTGGATAGATAGATGGACGGACGGACGGCAAGATGGGCGGACGGACAGGCGGACGTCCGGGCGGCAGACGCACGGACGGACGACAAGACGGACGGACAAATGGATGGATGCTTATGCGGATGGACAGATCGACGAATGGGCAGACGGAATGATGGGCAGGCAGACAGACTGGCAGGCAGACAGGCGGGCCAGCAGCCGGGTGGTCAGGCGGGTAGGCAGCCTGTTGAGCAAGCAAGTGGGCAATCGGCTGGGTGGCCAGGCGGGTGAGCAGGTGGTGGGCAGGCATAAGGGATGGCTGGCCGGCGGGCTGGCAGGTGGGTGAACGGGCGGGCGGATGGATTGTGACTCCTTTTCACGTTGGTATACATTGTGGTTAATGGGCAGTCATCACGGGGCGATAGATAGATGCATGTATTATCAAAACTTGACAAATTTACCATTCGCTGTCTGGGCCACGCGATGGTGATTCTTTAGACCAGGTTGTCGAAACACTATCTATCTTAACGAACCACAATACACGGATACATGTTAGCTGAGCTCCGTACATTCAGTGTGCGTGTTGGGTCGATTTATATACTTTTAAGCTGAAATCCAAATATTCCCCAATTTTAACGTAGGTATACAGGTACGCTGTTGGATAAGTTGAAACTAATTTGATTGGGTGATGTTGCCTATGGAAGTAACAGCTCCCAGTCAAATAAGTCTATAAATAATCACCATAATCTTTGTTAAATTGATGCTAGTCTTCATTCTGAATGGAAATCCAGATTTATCTCCACAAATGAACGATGTTTTGCTAAAAGGTGTACAGAATTACATAAAACAAACCAAACGTTTTTAACATATACGTACTAACTGCTAAGTGATATTAAATATCTCTCCTAACCCTCTCTCTCTTCTCTCTTCTCTCTCTCTCTCCCTCTCTCTCTCTCTCTTCTCTCTCCTCTTTCTCTCTCTTCTCTCTCTCTCTCACTCTCTCCCCCCCTCTCTCTCTCTCTCTCTCTCTCTCTCTCTCTCTCTCTCTCTCCCTCTCCTCTCTCTCTCTCTCTCTCTCTCTCTCTCTCTCTCTCTCTCTCTCTCTCTCTCTCTCTTCTCTCTCTTCTCTCTCTCTCTCTCTCTCTCTCTCTCTCTCTCTCTCTCTCTCGCTCTCTCTCTCTCTCTTTCTCTCTCTCTCTCTCTCTCTCTCTCTCACTCTCTCTCTCTCTCTCTCTCTCTCTCTCTCTCTCTCTCTCTCTCTCTCTCTCTCTCTCTCTCTCTATCTCTCTTTCCCCCCTCTCTCTCTCTCTCTCTCTCTCTCTCTCTCTCTCTCTCTCTCTACTTTCTACTTTCATATTAATCATAATTTCTTTACTGTATATACGTTTGTATTTAACTATTTTACGCATTTTGCCGTCTTAATGATTTTGTAGGGAGAGGGCCTAGCTAAGTTGATAGAACTTGTGCCCAATCCCGTTGTAATATCAGTACAAAAAAATATGTTTAAAAAAATAATAATTAAATTGCAAATTCATCAAAGACATACAATTCGTACACTTGATGGACATTCCTCGCTTCCTAGCGGAGTTATAATACGTCGTAATGATTGTGACGTCAGTCTAAATGTGACATAATTGATTAATTTATGACGTCATATACTTGAGTGGCATCTCGGATTGCTTCATCGCGTTGTCCCATAAGCCATTTCATGCACCAACTGACGTGTATCAAGAGCCGTCTGATCGCCATATCATTGGCACCCATTACGGTGCCCGCAATACGGATATTTTACCGCTCGTTTCTATCACAGCTTGCTTTACTCGTGATCCGTTGCGAATTCGCCTCCCCAGACAGAAGAATATCTATCTACACTACAAAGCACTACCTACTAATACAACGTTATTATCATCTTCTTCTTCCTACAATTGTACGCTCTCGTTGTGGTTGACGCTGTTGTAATCGCAATTATTGGACTCGAATGAGTCGTTTGTGGCTAATAAACGTACCGGGTAGCTTGTTTAGAACCAAAGCTAATTTCTCTAAAAGCTTAGAGCCACACACCGCGGATAGAAAACGACAGAAAGGAAGAAAATGAGCGGAAAATAACAAGGTAATTATGGGCAGAAAAAACAGAAAATTTAACGAAACTCTGGATTGAACGGCATTTTATATATTCGTTGTTTAGGAAAAGACATACAAGACGTTAAGTTGAAATATAATTATGTTCAGCAGTTGTTTACGATGTATTTACCTCCAAGGCGCTGTGTATGGAGACGGTGAAATATGAAAGCAACTTCAAAATTGTCTATTTCTGAATTACTACACGCGTGCGGTTGGTGGTCTTAGTCTCCAGTGGACAAAGAACATTAAGAGCAGTGTGATAGTTATCGGTAAAACTTTCAAAAGAATTTCGGTTCGGCAATTTGATTCCTGGTTTATATGGAACTATTCCATCAGCAAATCAAATACACAATTTGTTATTTGTTTTCAAATAAGGTTTACTGAAGATTGTTGTCTTAGGCAGCATATAATCACGGTCAAACTGATTTTACAACAATCAACGTGAGTTTAGCAATAAACCGTTAACCACCCCAGTGTCAACTTAACCCTTTAACTGACCAAAAAAACCTTTGCAGTGGTCTTCAGACATAGCTATTTGAAAGGCCTAGAGAAGAGTATTTTTGAATATTTACCTCTGGAATGACTGGCTCTGTAACAGAGCCAGTCATTCAAGTGGTAAATTTTCAAAAATACGTTTCTCTCTGCCTGCAGATAGACACTGGTTAAGTAAAAACTTTAATTTTCTTTAACATTACTCCTTTGATGGTCAAGCCGGCGAAAAAAAATTCAGGGGTAAATTTACAAAAATAGTCTTCTAAAATTAAAATATCTTGAAAAATATTGACCATCAAAATCTTTAATTGATGTATCAAGTAGTATTTTGACCGCTTTGAGGTTAACATCTACAGCGATATATGTATTTGCGGCATCGTTAACCATTTAAACATAACAAACTGCAGAAATAACAACTTCCTAATGATCTAAAGAATATTTTGTAGAAAATTTTGAAACTAATTTTTACTGGGAACTAGCTGCCTAGCGACAGATTCCAGTTTAATTAGCATCTATATATTCAACAGACTTCCTGTATAATTTTCTTGAAGTTAGACTTTTGAATTTTAAAGGGGAAATGGTTAAGAAACGTCAGACCACCGCTGAGCGGAATAATTTATGACTGTTAATCTATCCTCGGTTAGTACCTTTCGCTAACTTCCTAAAAAATAGCTCCTGATATAGTTTCTAGGAAATGCATCGTTTTGAAGCAACCTGTCCGCTAATAGCGATTCTTGTATTCTGGTACCAGACCACGTTTGTATAAGAATTGTGGATGTTCGGTCGTTTCTTCGTATGTTGAGTTTGTTGGTTTCCTCATTAATTCGTTCGTCAGTTAGTTCGTTCGTTGATTTATTCGTTCATTTACTGTCGTCTGCCGGCATCCGTTCCGCTCGCCCGTCAATTCGTTCGTTCGTTCGTTCGTTTATTTATTTATTTATTTATTTATTTATTTATTTATTTATTTATTTATTTATTTATTTATTTATTTATTTATTTATTTATTTATTTATTTACTTATTTATTTATTTATTTATTTATTTATTTATTTATTTATTTTTGTTTGATTTTTGCTTTATTTTTGTTTTATTTATTTATTTTATCTATTTTGTTTAAGGCTGAGATGGAAAGAAAACATATTCGAAATCCTGTGTTCCAACATGCAAGATTGAAACATACATTGATATTATCACGACATTCTCCGTTATCAAAGAATTGGTAAAACGATGGTCAGATGGTCCTATCCAAGTCGGGTCTATATAGAGGGAGTTCGGCAGTTATACCAAGTCTCCATTACAAAAGTGGCGTGGCCTATAGGCCTATGTGGCAATCATAGAATGTGAAAGTTTTGTCATTTAATAAATAGCATTGAATAAACATAAATTTTCCTCGACACATTGTAGGCAAAATGGATGAACGCAAAACAGAGGTGAATTTAGTGGAACGGAAACCATTGAAAGAAGCGGACGATGCCAATGCACGCATGGATGGAACTCGCAGTACAAATGGCGGGAAAGATACGGTGGTCAAATATAAGGACCCACAAACAAACCAGACAGGGTATTTAATACCAAAATCACGGATTATAATAATAATTATTGTAGTAATGTTCGTAATTATCGCATCAATCTTAGTGACGTTATTCGCGGCGAAACAGCATTCGCCGTGTACAGATAAGTGCCAGAAGAACGTCTCACTGACGCAGACAACAGATGGGAAATTTTTGCAAGACGATTCAAGTGAGCCAAATAAAGTAGAAACCGAATCGGATACGCCGTGGTCCAAGATTCGCCTCCCAAGGACGTTAATGCCTTCTGATTACGTTGTTAATATTAGTGTAAATCTAACAGGCTTCTATTTTAACAGTTCCGTCGATATAGAAATCATTGTGCTTAAAAGTACGCCATATGTCATTCTACATACAAATTTATTACAGATCGATTACAGTGCTGTTTCTATATTTAGAGCCGATTCGTTAAAACAGAACGCTATTCGTGACATTTTCAACTACACACAGAACCAGTTTCTGGTAATACGAGTGGATAGTGCGCTAGAAGAAAAGGCAAAGTATGTGGTTCGAATCGCCAGATTTTACGGACCGATTTTATCTGACTTAAGAGGATTGTACCTGAGTTCCTATAAAAACACAGAAGGAAAGATCAGGTGAGCTAATTATTAATACAATTGTTAGTCTCGCCAAAACTTGTCTAAGTGACTACTGTATCGTGCGAGTACGCAAGTGCATGCGTGCGTGCCTGCCTGCATGCCTACCTGCCTACCTACTTACCTACCAACCTACCTACCTACCTGCCTGCCTACATGCGTGCGTGCGTGCGCGCGTGCCTGCCTGACTTCCTGACAGCATGCCTGCCCGCCTACGTAACTTCTTGCCTACCTGTCTACATGCGCAAAGGAGGGAGGACGAGAAGAGAAGAGAAGAGAGAGAGAGAGAGAGAGAGAGAGAGAGAGAGAAAGAGAGAGAGAGAGAGAGAGGGAGAGAGAGAGACAGAGAGCCAGAGAGAGTGAGAGCCAGAGAGAGCCAGAGAGAGACAGAGAGAGAAAGAGAGAGAGAGAGAGATAGAGACAGAAACACACGTGTCATGC
>CM067363.1:69833145-69927154 GCA_034401795.1 Chaetoderma sp. LZ-2023a | reverse complement strand
CACATTTCCCAACCCCAGGGCCGTACCCCTGGGGCCCACCAAAATTCCAAAAGTGTCATGCACATCCCTGTCCATATGTGCAATGATCCCCAAAGTTTCAAGCTTCTATCTTAAACGGTCTAGAAGGAGATGCGTTGCAATCGATTATCTGATAACAAATAGGAAATTTATTGAAATATTACAAGAATTTGAGGCATACGACTATGATCCACTAATTTCAGACATACACTGCGCACCTCACATAGGTATAACACGCAGCAGCAGCAACAACAACAACAACAGCACCAACAACAACAACACCAACAACACCAACAACACCAACAACACCAACAACAACAACAACAACAATAATAAAATTAAAAAAAACCAACAACAACAACAACAACAATAATAATAATAATAATAATAATAATAATAATAATAATAATAATAATAATAATAATAATAATAATAAACACCAGGCGAACACCGCGAAACCTAAACTTTGATACGCTTAAGCAAATTAAGACAAAATTAAGCCAGATAGAATTAGCTGACCAGGAAGATATCAACGTAATAATGAATATGATAAGCGATCTGTTTATTGAAAGTGCGCAAAAGACATTCCGCAAGAAAAACATCTACCAAGGTAGACGTAAAATTAATAACCAACCGTGGTTCGGCAAAGAATGCTCCCAGAAACGCCAACTATACCACACAGCACGAAAAGGCTATACTCTTAACAAAACTGAAAACAACTATCAAAGACTTAAAGAGTCTAGCAACCAGTGCAAACAAGCAGTTAGGCGGTACTCACAAGACATGCGCCAACAATTACACATAAAGCTGCGCAACCTACACAAAACGGACACAACACATTTTGGACGTTAGTTAACAATAAACACAAGAAAACTGACGATACACGAATCAAGATATATAAGCTCTTCGAATACTATAAGTCAGTCAATGAATCTATGGAAACAGACGACATAAGCCCCGAAAATGAACTTCCCGACTGTAAAGAACTCGATGTACCTCTTACGCAA
The DNA here is from genome assembly GCA_034401795.1 of Chaetoderma sp. LZ-2023a. Lineage (NCBI taxonomy): Eukaryota > Metazoa > Mollusca > Caudofoveata > Chaetodermatida > Chaetodermatidae > Chaetoderma > Chaetoderma sp. LZ-2023a. Next base: position 69,926,129 of record CM067363.1, on the reverse strand, counting down.
AACGAAATCGCCGAAGAAATTAAACGTTTGAAACAAGGGAAGGCAGGGGGAGTTGACCAATTAAGTAATGAATATATTAAAGCTACTGTAGACCTAATGATACATATCTATGAGAAACTCTTTAACTTAATCTTAGACAGCGGGTGTATGCCTGAAGTGTGGTTAATAAGCAAAATAATCCCTATATAATCCCTATATATATATATATATATATATATATATATATATATATATATATATATATATATATATAAATAAGGGAAACCTAGCTGAACCGCGAACTTATCAACCAATAACATTACTTAGCTCTATGGGAGAGCTGTTCACCTCGATATTAAACAAAAGACTAAATAAATATTCAGAAAAGTGTGAAATTATCTCTGAATCGCAAACCAGTTTTAGAAAAGGAAAGTCCACACTAGATAATATTTTCTCTCTGTATTTAATAAAAGAACTGTTTTTTGCGCAAAGGAAGACACTATTGTTGCTTCATCGACTTTCGACAGGAATTTGATACAGTGTGGAGGCAGGGCCTTTGGAATAAGCTTATTAAAACTAACATAGCTGGAAAATGCCGTACTGTGATATATATGTATACATCAATTAAGTCGTTCGTCACATACAATAATATTGACTCAGACTACTTCTTGTGCAACATTGGTGTAAGACAAGGAGAAAACTTATCCCCCTTTTTATTTTCAATCTTTTTGAACGATCTAGAAGACTATTTAACAGAAAACGGAATATGCGGTCTTAGCTCATTAACCAAACGGGCAGAATTCTACTTAAATCTATTTCTTTACCTTGCAATACTGCTATATGCAGACGACACAATACTCATGGTGGATTCTTCTACGGCACTGCAAAGCGCTTTAAATGTCCTTTACGACTATTGTACAGCGTGGAAACTACATGTTAACACAACAAAAACTAAAGTAATGATAATTTCCAAAGGTAAACAGCGGACAGAATTACATTTTAAAATTGGAGAGCACCCTATCGAAATTGTGGATGAATTTATTTATTTAGTTGTCTGTCTCAGACAAAACGGAAGCTTTGTTAGCTGTAGGGCTCGGAACGTTAAACAGGCAACCAAAGCCACTTTCTCTTTACTAAGTAAAATAAAAGAACATGACATCCCAATAGACTTACAAAATTATTTATTCGACACAATAATAACACCTATCTTACAGTATACCTCGGAAGTATGAAAATGACCGCGAGATAGAAACTTGCCAAAGAAAATTCTTTAAAAATGCATTACACCTTAAGAAATCCACACCAAATGCCATTATATATCGTGAATTGGCCCGACGACCACTCACTATAACTATAAAATGTAATATGGTCAGGTGCTGGGCGGAGTTAGTAAACGCTGGGTATGGGACACTTTCATCAACACTGTACTACCTAGCATTAGAATTCTCAAGAGAACGAAAAATTGAAATCAAATGGATTAAAACTATCAAATTGATTCTAGAAACAACTGGTCAGGCAGACATATTCTACCAGGAGGAAATAAACACCCCACAAGTAATCACCAACACAAAAAGAGTCCTCGCTCAACAATATACCGGTGCGTGGAAAGTAACCATAGAGCAATCGTCACGTCTGACATTCTATAGACAGATCAAAGAGAATATAGTTTTTGAGAAATATTTTAAAATCCTACCATACCGAGAAACTGTTATCTTTTTCGTTATCATTTCCGAACACTTAACCACAACCTGGCGATTGAATCCAAAAGATGGCTACGTATTGACAGATCAGAAAGATTGTGTTCTGAATGCAACTTAGAAGATGAGATGCATTTTTTTTCTCATGCTCTAAATTCAATAGACAAAGGCAGAAATTCATACAACGATTCTATACAGAAAGCCCTAATACCGAGAAAGCTAACGGATTGTTTGCAATATGCAATACACCGCTAAGGATCAAACTCTCCAAATACTTGTTAGCATCAAAAAGATCAAACAGCTAGACTAATTCATCCATCTTCTCACCCATTCATACACCCAAGTTATCCATCAATCCAAGCATCCATCATCGTCATTGTTAAAGCGATGCTAATCTCATCTCAAATGTTGCATTGTACTGATAGATTATAGTTTATAGATTTCATTTCATTCACACCCTGTCATATTCCCTTATCTGTATCACAATTATCTGCTTTGTAATATGGTGTAAACATTTAACAGTAATCACCAACATTTTGTCTACTCAATCGATAACATATGATGTCATGTACGTGCCAATGCATTACATTCCTTATTATATAAATCATCTTGTTGAATGTTTTGGGGATAATCTGATTGGAAGTTGTTGTTGCTTATGGCAGCAACAACCTTCAGTTAAACTGGTTTCAAAATATACATGAGCTTACTTGTATGGTTGCTTTTATATCACATTGTCAAACTATATGTGGCACCGCCGAGACTGAGCATATAGACCGAGGCATATACGCCAGTTTTTTTCTTCTGATTGGTTGAAAAGTAAGACATGACAGCCACCACAGGCTTTAGAAATTTACCAACATTTAGCTACTCAAGCCTGAATAGCTTTCTTTAGCGCCATGATAACAAGCTTAATATTACATTATAGTTTATATTACTCATTTCATTCATTTATTTAATACGCTCAGGTCACAAGGTGACATGTGGGGTCTGTTACATGGTTACATATTTATTTACGAATGACGTGTTAGATCTGCTGAATAACTATTAGAATATGAAGTTAGTTCTCCTTTAATACTGCTTGAAACATTGCAAGGGCAAGGAGCCCAATATAGAATAATAAATTCATTATTGTTGTTATCATTATTATGTTAGCGTTCCCGCTGTCGTATCCCCCGTCGGCAGCGCGGCGGAGATGGTGTAATAATAATAATAATAATAATAATAATAATAATAATAATAATAATAATAATAACTAGAGGTTAGACGACTCACGGGTTCCAAGAAAAGGTTTTTAGTCAAAGGTGTCATTGGATGGTAAAAGGAATGGCACTGTGAACTATTTTTAATATCTGGTGAACATAATGAAAAAGACCAAAAACCAAAAAATTTATCAAACATGGACAAAAACCATCAAAATGATAAAAAAAATCCCACAGAAATTGTCAAAAACAGCAGAAAAAGGTGAAAAATGGTCAAAGTGCATTAAAAATGGAAGAAATTACTAAAAACGACAGAAATGGTAAAGATTTGTCAAAATCATTCAAAAAGGACCAAAGTGGAAGAAATAAAAAAAATTGACGAAAACCGGAAGAAATTTTCAAAATCGGTCAAAAAGGTCGAAAATTGTCAAAAAATAATAAGAAATGGACAAAATCCCTAAAAAAAATAGTCAAAGTGATAAAAACGAAAAAGAATTATGAAAAACGAAAAAATTCTCAAAAACAGCAGAAAAGTGGTGAAAATTAGTCAAAAGGACACAGAATTAGCAAAATGATGAAAACTGGAAAAAAATTTCAAAATCGCTAAAAAAAGTCCAAAATTGGCAAAAAATAATACGAAATGGACAAAACCCCTTTAAAATAGTCAACATGATTAAAATGACAAAAAATAATGAAAAACGAAAAAAAACCCAGCAGAAAAGTAGCGAAAATCAGTCAAAAAGGACCAAGAATTGTCAAAAATGATGAAAAATTGTCAAAAAGCATCAAGAATGGAAAAAATGACCAAAAATGACGGAAATGATACAAATTTGTCAAAATCAGTCAAAAAGGACCAAAGTGGTAAAAAGCAATAAAAAAATTACGAAACCGGGAAAAAATGGTCTAAATCACTCAAAAAGGCCCAAAATTGGCCAATAATAATAAGAAATGCACAAAAACCCTAAAAACGTAGTAAATGTGATAAAAAAGAAAAAATGTTAAAAAACGAAAAACAGCAGAAAAATGGCGAAAATCAGTCAAAGAGGTCCCAGAATTGTTAAAATGATGAAAAAATATCAAAAAGCATTAGAAATCGAAAAAATCCAAATAAATGTCAAAAAGAGCAGAAAAGTGGCGAAAATGTCAAAAAGAGCAGAAAAGTGGCGAAAATCAGTCTAAAATGTTGAAAAATGGTAAAAAATCATCAAAAATGGAAAAAATGACCAAAAACGACAGAAATGGTAAAAATTTGTCAAAAAGGGATCAAAATGGTAAAAAACTATAAAAAATAACCAAAATGGTAAAAAATTGCAACAATCGCTAAAAAGGACCAATATGGATAAAACAATAAAAAATGACCCAAATAGACAAAAAGGGTAAAAATTATCACACATGGACAGAAAACATCAAAAAAATAAAAATGATCTGAAAATTGTTCAAAATTAGCAGAAAAAAAGACCAAAAATTGTCAAAATAATGAAAAATGGTCAAAAAGCATCAGAAATAGGAAAAATTACAGCAATCTGAAAAATTGGTCCAAATCAGTCAAAAAGGACCAAAATGGTAAAAATTGGCATTAAATAAGAAGAAATGGACACAAATTTTTAAAAAATAATCAAAGTGATAAAAATGACCAAAAATTTTCAGAAATGCTCGAAATCAGTCAAAACCTGTTAAAATTAGTAAAAAAAACCGTCCAAAATTGGCAGAAAAAAAATCTAAAACGGACAAAAAATGTCAAAGAGTAGTTAAAAATTAAAAACGACGAAACTGATAAAAAATAATGGCCAAAATCAGTTAAAATTTGAAAAAATGGTCAAAAATGGGGTAAAATGATCAAAACTTATCAAGAAACAAAAAAATGTTACGCAAACTTCCAAAAACAATCAAAATTGTCAGAAACGATAAAAAAAATGGTCAACACTGGTAAAAAAAAGTCCAAAACGGGCAAAAAACCCAATAAATGGGTTAATCAAGAGATGCAATTTAGCATTAAAAGGGTTAATAAAGGAATTCAGCAGTAAAATGGTTAATTGAGACTTGCAATTCAGCAGTAGAAGTGTTAATTGAGACTTGTAATTCAGCAGTAAAAGGGTTAATTGAGCCTTGTATTACAGCAGTGAAAGGGTTAATTGACACATGTTATTCAGCAGTAAAACGGTTAATTGAAACTTGTAGTTCAACAGTAAAAGGTTTAATTGAGACTTGTAATTCAGCAGTAAAAGGGTTAATTTAGTCTTGTGATTCAGCAGTAAAAGGGTTAATTGAGACTTGTAATTCAGGAGTAAAAGGGTTAATTCTAATGCTTAATCATAATCATGTAGTTCTTGGCAGTACCAAGAGGGCTGACAGTCACCAACATTTAGAAGGCAATAACAACTTCCAGCTAGAAATTAATTCAGTGTAATATATCCACTTGTAATCACCAAGTAATCTTCAAGTTGTCACCATAAATTTACTCGACGCTGGAAACTGTAACATAGCTGATCTCTCTATTAAGGAACACCTCTATTTGCTATATGTTATGTAGTAACTTGGCGCGCTCATATCTCAGCCGTTTATGGACGGATCGCCTTGATTCTTTCAAACCCTCATCTGTGGACATCCCTGCATATGGTGAACTTTAGTGACAATTGGTTGACAATATGGAGGAAGTTCAAATATCCTGAGTAATTTTGAAGCATATTTGGGCCACCAGTTTACTGACTGGTAGGTGGAACAGAAAACCAGCAATGGTCATGAGATATGAAATTCTCTCCTTAACATATGTGTGAGGTGATTGTGTCCCCTTGGCAACAATAGGATGTCAAATGTCATGTAGAATTTTGAGCCATGATATGTGTGCCCCACTCATTGAATTGTATCTGAATCAAGAATATTTTTGATTTTTTGTTGTTCACTCCAATGCCTGAATTACCATTGTTATTCATCTGAAATTTCATTATTTATATTTATTTGGGCCATTTGTCCATCTGTCATCCCACTATCAACTTGTTCCTTTGAACGAATTCTTCTCAAAGACTACTGGACCGAGTTCAATTAAATCACCATTAGGACATTGAACAAACAAGAGGCCAACGGGCCTGTATCGCTCACCTGGAACATAGGCATTTCACCTAAAAAGTCTATGAGTAGAATCAAAACACTTTTGAAAAACTCTAAGAAGTTGACCATAATTGTACCATAAAGACAGCGGCCATGTTTCTTTAGGTAGCAACTTCCTTTGAATAAACCGTAATGGACCTTATTCACTAATCATATCTCTCAAATTTCGGCCCAATCCATTCAATGGTTCTGGGGAAGTAATTTTAGCAAAAAACTATGTCATCCAAGATGGCTGCCAAAGCATTTGGCCAATCAAGTTCTGATGGAAAAAACTAGAGCTTCTACTCTAGATGGCATTTCATGAGTTTTGAATCAATTCGCAAAGCGGTATCGGGGATGATTTTTAAAGATGTTTATAAAAATTGGACAAAATCCAAGATGGCCGCTGGCCAAATTTGACGATCGTCTTCATTTGAACAAAGTTGAATCTCTATGCCCTAAGGGTGCTCTCTGCCAAATATAGTTTAAATCAGCCCAACAATTCTCGAGAAGACATTTTTAATTTCCTATTGCTTTAGCATGGAAGTTTTCAGCGGGAAAATGATCCAAGATGGCCACGAAACCGTTTATTCGACAGTTTCAAACGGCAAATTTGAAATTATCATACCCGTACCCAAAAACCTGTATAAAACCAGTTTCTGCATAAGAATTCATCAAATAAAAAAATCTAAAAAGACCGCCAAACATGCTACATTTTGATTGTTTCACAGCGGCCATGTTTTTCTACCTTTATAAAAATCGGATAAAATCAAAGATGGCTGTCGGCCCAATTGGCTGATCGGCTTCATTTGAACAAACTTGGATCTACATGCCCTAAGGATGCTTCCTCCCAAATATAATTGAAATCGGCTCCGTAGTTTTTGAGAAGTCGTTTAAAGAAAAAGTTGGTGGACGCCTGGTAGCAGGACGCCGGACGGTCGTCTTTGGATAAGCTCACTTGGCCATTCTGGCCAGGTGAGCTAATAATAACTCAAATCATTTTTGGAAGATTCAACAGCTTCCAAACATACACTGGATGAATCCAATGTCATAATCATATCATCTTGCATGTACATGTAGGCTGAGATCACAATAAAAATATGTAATAAATGAAGTATCTAAGTCCGTCGTGAATGTCAAGTGTACGAATTGTATGTACATGCACTATTTAATAAAGAGTCTCTAATTTGACTGGACAAAGCAAGCTAGTCAAATTAGTTTTTAAATATTCAATAGCTTACCTTGATTTTGGGATTCTTAGAATGCAGGGTTCTAATTGTATAAATCGATCCGAACACACGCAAAGTGTTGGCAGAGCCTACCTAAAATTGGCGGGACAAAGCTAGAAATGGATCCTACTATTGTGGATGGCCATGGTGAAATAGACAAGAGGCCCAAGGGCCTGTGGCGCTCACCGGGACCATTAGCATTTGAAGCATTTGCATTTAAAGACATGAAGGATAATTTTCGGAAATCCAAGATGGCCACCCAAAAATTGACCAATCAAAATTCTGCATACTAGAGTTGAGGCATGCCGCCATGACGTCCTTCCATCCAAGTCTGGTTGAAATCGCCCAGGCAGTTAATGAGTAGCGTTTTAACCGAAACCCGGTAAATTTTCATTAAAAAATTGACCCATCAAAATTCGACCATTTCCGGTAGACTTTTCATAAAATCTCACATTTTCACCCAAAAAATTGATCAATCAAAATTCTGAGAAGAATTTCTAGAGCCTACAACCGTAAAATGCATCTAGTCAAATTTAGTTGAAATATGTCAAGCAGCTAAGGAGGAGTAACATTTTGACAATTTCAGGCAGATTTTTGATAAAATCTCAGATTTTCACCCAAAAAAATTTTCAATTAAAATTCTGAAAAGATGATCTAGAGCCTGTGACCATCATAGAATCCATCTAGTCAAATTTGGTTGAAATATGTCAAGCAGCTAAGGAGGAGTAGCATTCTGTGACCACTTCCGGTAAATTTTTCATAAAATCTCAGTCTCACCCCAAAAATTTGATCGATCAAAATTCTGAAAAGAATGTCGAGAGCCTAGCACCATAGAATGCATCTAGTCAAATTTGGTTGACATATGTCAAGCAGCTAAGGAGGAGTAGCATTTCGACTATTTTCGGTAAATTTTCCATAAAATCTGATTTTCATCCCAAAAATTGATCAATCAAAATTCTGAAAATTTTTCTAGAGGGTGCCAGCTTAGGATCGTTCCAGCCAAATTTGGTTGAAATCGGTCAAACAGTTAAGGAGAAGAAGCGATTTGACGGATGAATATTCAGACAGACAGACGACGGACGGACGACGGCGCCGTCCGTCATGGCATAAGCTCACTTGGCCTTTCAGGCCAGGTGAGCTAATAATACTAATTAAGCCATATAAATATATATTTTGCTAATTAATGAACTAATTAATGAATAACACCTGTAAGTAGTGGTGCACACAACAGTGAACAAGACAAACCATTACAATCACTCATGCATTCTAAAGCCAATTAGCATTTCTTTCAGATGACTGATCGGATTGCTAACACTTTCACGATAAAGACGGCCAAACTTGGCATCTACGGTGGTCTTGTCAATTTGCAGTCATTCCGGTGATAAATAAAAAAATGGTCATCTCTAGGCTGGCAAATAGACATCCAAAAAGCCAATATTTAGATATTCTCCACCATATTTAGCTGCTAATGAGTCAGATTCAGTATGCAAAAACCAAAACTTACATGACAATATATTCACTGTTAAAATACATCAAGTAATTAACAAAAGTTCAATTTCCCTTGAGTGAAGTTGAATGCACAATTAGGCCTAATCTCTAATCATATTTACAATCCTTGGGAACGATATCTTGAATGGCGCTGGAGAAGAAGTGTTTTAGCATCAAAGATGGCTGCCATACCAATTGACCGATTCTTTTAAACAACGTTGGTTCAGTTCATACACGAGATGAATTTTTCTTTCTTTAAGGTTTAAATTAATCAGCCAAGCCGTTTCTGAGAAAATTAAAGGAATTTCTAACTAGAGCCTATGACCATATGATTCTTTCAGCACAATTTGGTTCAAATTGGTCAAAATGGTAAGGAGAAGAAGCAATATGACAATTTCCGGTACATTTTTAAGTTTCTCACCCAAAATATTTACGAATCAAACTTCTGAATGCAAGTTCTATAACCTATGACCATAGGATCCTTTCAGCCAAATTTGATTGAAATCGGTTAAACGGGTAAGGAGAAGACGCAATTTGACAATTTCCGGTAAATTTGTAATAAAAGCTAAAATTTTGACCCAAAAAATTTATAAATCAAAATTCCAAATGGAAGTTCCGGATTCGAGCACAATAGTATCCATTGACAAAAATTTAGTTAGGAATAGCCTATTGGTTAAGGAGGAGTAGTGTTTTAAAACAAAAGTTGATGGATGACGGACGGACGGCGGACGGTCACCATGGTATAAGCTCACTTGAGATAATAATCAGCTGTTGAAAATTCAGGGAAGTCTCAAGAACCCCATATATTATATATAATTTAGCCGTAACTGCCATGGATAAATTACAAACAAGAGGACCAAGGAATGATATGTATATAATTGGTTGTTTTGGAGGTAGTACACCATGTTTAACCATTTACTGGTCAAAATTTAATTTTTGCTTAGAGAATGTCAATTTGCCAGCCAAGAAGGCTATTTTGAAATTTACTATTGGAATGACTGACCTATGTACATGCATCCAACATGATAGCCAGTGGGAATCTATAAAAGTAAAATCGTCTTGACCTGCAAATACATATTCGTCAATGTGTCGCCAAGAGTTAATTCATTTAAATCTTTGAAATATGGGTCAGATCCTATAACACTAAAGGCTAAAATTATAATATAATAATTTTGAAATTTCTGTTGAGCAAAAAATCTCTTTAGATCGCAGTGTATTGACAAATCAGACTAAGTAGCTATAGTCAATGGCAGATATTTAGGAATGTGCAATTGTCGGAAATGGCAGTCGCTACATATGTTTCAAAAAGAATATTGCTACAACCTGTTGTTAGTTAAAGCAACAGCAGATTACATGTCAAATGCTTAAATTATAAAATTATTACTGAAAGACGCGACAACAAAAGCTGTCACATAAACACTTTATTCTCAAACAATTACAAATCAAAATTTTAAAAATTAAATTTTTGGCACATAGATAGATGTAAAAAATTAAGTACACAAATTATCCCTTCACACATTTTGGTTTTGATAGTCGCTTTCATGTGGCTTGTCAACCTACATGTGCTCATCTGAACTAATGCCCCACAAGTCACCATCTAGGAGGGAAATCAGTGGATGTAGCACATTCACACTGACATACATTTCTTGGGAAAGTATGGCAGTGAAGTCCGCAACCATTTCCATGCAGCACAGACAGCTTCCACGACCTGGAAATTAAATTAGAACAAAAATCTTATGGCATTTAACTCATTATCACTCAAGCCAGCCAAAAATTACTTGTGCAGTGGTCTTGAGAAATGGCCATTCGCACACCAAGAAAAAACTATTTCTTTAGCAAATTTACCATTTGAATGACTGACTCAATAACTGAGCCAGTTATTTCAGTGATACATTTTCAACAAGAACCTTTCCTTTGGTCGACAAATGGAAATTTTCTATGAGAACGTGTTTACGAACAAATTTGAGGATTAAATGGTTAAAATCACAATGCGATTCCAGCTGGGTTTGGTTAAAATCGGCCAATTGGTTAATGAGTAGGCGTTTAAATGATTTAGAACATTTTTCGAAAGTCCAAGATGGCCACCGGAAAAATTGACCAATCAAAATTCTGTATACAAGTTCTGAAGTCTACCGCCAGTGAGGGTCCTTTCAGCAAAGTCTGTTTGAAATCGCCCAAGCAGTTAATTAGGAGTAGTGTATTAATTGATTTCCCGCCTTTTTTTCAGAAAATTCAAGGTGGCCAGCGAACAAACTGTCCAATCAAAATTCTGTATAAATAATCTGAAGTATACACCTAGACTAGGGTGCTTCCAACCTAGTTTGCTTGAAATCGGCAAAGTGGTTAAGGAGGAATAGACTTTTAACTGATTTCCCAAAATTTTCAGAAAATCCAAGATGCCCGCTAGAAAAATTGACCAATCAAAATTCTGTATACAAGGTCTGACACCTATTAGTATTCTTGCCACCAAATCTGGTTGAAATTTCCCAAACAATTAATGAAGAGTAGCATTTAAAATGATTTTCAGCCATTTTTCGGAAAATTCAAGATAGCCGTCGAGAAAATTGACCAATCAAAATTCTATATATAAATTCCGAAGCATACCAATCTAGAGTCCTTCCCGCCAAGTTTGCTTGAAATCGGTCAAGCAGTTAATGGGGAGTAGCCTTTTATCTTATTTCCCGAAATTTTCTGAAAATCCATGATTATTTTTGAAAATTTATCACTGGAATGACTGGCTCAGTTATCGAGCCAGTCATTCCATTGGTAAATTTTCAAAAATAGTCTTCTCTTAGCCTACAAATGAACATTTCTCAAGCCTGCTGCAGAAGGCGGTTTTGGCCAGCTTGAGCATTTACACCCTTAACACTCAAATTTGTTCTAATAGAAAATATCCATTATTTGCAGGCCAAACGAAGATTATTTTTGAAAATTTACCACTGGAATGACTGACGCGGTTATCGAGCTAATCATTTCAGTGCTAGCTTTAAAACAAATAGTCTTCTCCTGGTCTGTAAACAGACATTTCTCAAGACCAGAACAGAAGTCGTTTTTGGGTATTAAATGGTAAGGGTTAATCTCTCATCAATAAATTATCTATATCTTTGGAGAGTAGGCCTATAAAGATCAGTGTATTATACATATAAAGTGAGCTATCACATGTACATTAACATAGCCAACACTAAGTATATGACAAATATGACTGGAATTGAAGTGGAATTTATCAATTCCAGTCAATTTAAAATATCAATTCCAATTCAGGTGTCTTAAAGGAATGGAAAAGGGAAATAACAAACAAGAAATCGGTGTTACACTGATGATATATTGGTGATGATTCAGGCATTTTTACCTTCTTTGACATTTTGACATTATGAATGCTCAGAGTACTTGTCTGTCTTTGAACAAGTAATGGGCTTGCAAGCTTATGCTATGGTGTAGATTGCTCATCTTTAATATGCTAACCTGGATTTCCGTCAGAATGTTAGCATAGTCATACACACATGTAGAAATACTGGTGAAAAATTGTGATAATTAAAGTTACCAGTAATCATGGTATCTCTGATTAGTTATGCGAATCACAATCGTAGATAATATGTTGAACTTAAGCTAAAATTTAACCTAAAAACAGAGTTTCAAAGTTCCCACTTCACAGTGACCGTGACCGTTGATCTCAAATTCAATGTGTTGCATCCCTTCAATATAGTGAAGCATGTGTACAAGGGTGGTCCCAATAGGGTGAACCAATCCTGGTATATAAGACTAAGTTGAGCTAAACAAAAACCGTAACCAGAATTGGACGCCGACAGACAAATGGACACACAGAAAAACGGACAATTTTTATTTTTGCCAATATGATGTTTATTGATAATCTCATACAATATTAAATAAACTCGATTATCGAGCCAGCCATTCCAGTGTTATATTTTCAAAAATACTCACCTCTTTAACTGCAGCGGGACAATCCTCAAGACTATCGCTGAGGCCGGTTTTGGCCGGCCTGTCCATTAAATGGCTAAATGATGGTTAAAAATGTCACATATGTGTAACAAGAGGCCCAAGGGCCTGTGATGCTCACCTGGACCGTTAGCATAGGAACCATTTGTATTAAATAGACATGAATCGTTACATAAAATTTCATAGGAAAAATCTACCAATCAAAATTCTGAATGGAAATTCTGGCGCTTATGATCATAGGATCCTTTCGGCCATATTTGCTTGAAATCAGTTAAGTTGACAAGCATAAGAAATTTGACAATTTCCAGTAAATTTGTTATAAGATCTAAGATTTTCACCCAAAAAATAGCTCAATCAAAATTCCGATGAAAGTTCTTGGTGAGTTCCACCATGGAACCCATCTAACCAAATTTGGTTGAAATATGTCAAGCAGCTATGGAGGAGTAGCATTTTGACCATTTCCGGTAAATTTTTCATAAAATCTCAGATTTTCACCCAAAAAATAGACGGATCAAAATTCTGAATGGAAGTTCTACAGACCATCACCACAGGATCCTTTCAGCCAACGTTGGTTGAAATCGCTCAGAATGGTAAGGAATTTGACAATTTCCGATTTTCACCCAAATGGAAGCTCTAGAGCCTATGACCATAGGGTCCTATCAGACAAATTTGGCTGAAAGTGGTCAGAATAGTAAGGAGAAGAAGAAATTTGACAATTTCCGGTACACTTTTAATAAAATCTAAGGTTTTCACCCAAAAATTGATGAATCAAAATTCCGAATGGAAATTCTGGAGCCTACGACGATAAGGTACTTCTAGTCGAATTTGGTTGAAATTGGCCAAGTGGTTAATGAGGAGTAGTGTTTTAAAGCAAAAGTTGACAGATGGACGACGGATGGACTCCACGACATAAGCTCACTTGACCCTTCAGGCCAGGTGAGCTAAAAATGGAAATGAATTGGGATTATTTGCGAAAAAGCATTTACTAAATGTAGAAGTGCTTAATTTGGAGCCAATTAGTGACCATGCTCGTGCTTATCACTCCGCCGTGTGTCAACTGTGAGTGCAGGTATACCGCTTAGGCCTACCTGACCATAAAGAAAACACACCTGAATATAGTTTTGTAAGTGGTATGAATAGTATTCTCTATAGGCGCCGATGTCGCTACTGCTAATTCACTATTGATCCTTTTGAAAATGTTATACATATATTTGAAAGTCACTTCTTTCTGGTGGAAGCTACAAGTTTCGGTCAAAATGATTGCAAAATACACTGTCGGTTTCTCAGGTCGCAATGTGATGCATACTGAATAGTTTGACATTCGTGTGACTGAATATAGACCATGTCTCTGGAAACAACGGCTTTCAGTCAAATTGTTTTAAAACTGGACAATATTTTACCTGTAGGACGCAGTGCCTAATCAGCTTAGCGCGAATAAAATTGAGCTTATACGACCGGCTATAGCGGGTATTATTTATTCGCGCAGCATACACCAGAGCGCATGGGTCCAACTTCGCCACTAATTGATTCCCACCAGAATGCCATAAATGGTATTTAGCTGCTTTTTCCTAATTATTCTGATTTATTTCAGTTTTTCACTGGTGGGTATAGGTTGATTATTATAAAAAGCTGTTATTCAAGAGCATATGTTACTTCCCTTATCCGTTCCTTCTCAATTCCAATTCTGGAGTCATAAGATTGATCAATACCACTTCCAAATCCGGAATTGAATTGGAATTAACGCATCTATTCCAAGTCCAATCGGAATTGATCCCAACCATGCGGCCAAACATTATATTTTGATTGATCCACGGCGGCCATGTTTATTTACGTATCAACATCCATTGACCAAACTTAAATTACCCTTAGTACCCAATCATATCTTCCAAATTCCAGTCGGATACATTTGGTTATGTTAGTGGTTCTGGAGAACTCGTTTTAAAAAAAAGTAGGTCATCCTAGATGGCCTCCAAAGCATTTGGCGAATCAAGCTCACTTGAACAAATCTGGGTCAGCTGTTGGCCTAAATGATGCTTCATGAATTTTGAATCGATCCCCATGTGGCTTCGGAAGACATTTGTAGAGACGTTTCTAAAAATTTGTTGAAATCCAAGGTGGCCACTGGCCTAATTCGCTGATCGGCTTTGTTTGACCAAAGTTTGCTTTCTGATGCCCTATGGATACATTCTGTCAAATGCAATTGAAATCGGCTCACAGTGGTTCTCAAGAAGACATTTTAAATGCCAAACTGTTTATCCAACAATTTCAAAGGAGGCAAATTTGAAATCAGTATACACAAAAAATATATATGTACCTGTAAAACAATTTTCGGCCTCAGAATCCAACAAATAAAAAAATCCAATATGGCCAACAAACATGCAACATGTTGAGTGGACTGTGGCAGTCATGTTTTTTGATAAATTGAACAATCTCCCTTGAACAAATTTTAATGTCCTTTAGCACCTAATCGTATCTCCCAAATTTCAGCATGATCCAATCAGCGGTTCCGAAGAAGTCATTTTCGTGAAGACCAGGTCATCCCTAGATGGCCGATGAAGCATTTGGCCAATCAAGCTTCTTTGAGCAAACTTGATTCAGCTCTTGCACTAGATGATATTTCATAAGGTTTGAATCGATCCCCCATATGGTTTCGGAGATTTAAAAAAACCGTTTCTAAATATCAGACAAAATCCAAGAGAGAGGCCGGCCAAATTTGCCAATTGGCTTCCTTTGTATGAACTCGGATCTCTATGCCCTACCGACGTGTCCTGTCAAATTTGTTTGAAATCAGCTGTGCTTCTTGATAAAAAGTTTCAAGATTAAGTTGATAGATGGACGGTCGTCATGGCATATGCTCACTTGGCCACGAGCTAATAAATGTCAATGTGCAGGCGAAGAAAAAAGTATTTTTTTATTTAATGCTAGAATGACTATCTGGATTATCTAAGTCTGTCAGTAAAGTGGGAAAATTAAAAAAATGGCCATCTGGCCTGCAAATGTACATGACCAGTTTCTTGATCAGTCATGTCCTCCATCACGCATGTCAAGTGGTTAGATTTACATTATTGCTCACCACCTATCAGGCCCAGGATCCATCAATGCCCCTAGAAGCAGGAGTTTTGAAATCTTAGAAACAGATTTTGAGCCATTTCAGAACTTTAATAGCATCATAAGATCTCATAGACAGCCATAAATATCACAGAATTCATCTCTAAATATTCACCTGACCGTAACTCCGTTAATTACTGTTCATAGCAGCCAGTAGGATTTTAATTTGGTCTCACAAATTTGGGTAGATTTGATTTGGCATGTTTGGGCACGAATTTTTGAGTCACAGATAATGAATGGGTAATGAAAGGTACTATGTCCATTAACACTTTAACTATTGAAATGACAGTGTCTCACCATCAAGAAACCTATATAGGAATGCTGTTGAGTATTTTGAAACTAATTTCGACTGGAACCTATTGGTGTCATAGGGAGAAAAATCTCCCAGTCAAATTGTTTTCAAAATATTCAACAGAATATTGCATACTTCAAGAAGAATGAGTTTTCTTTGTTCTGTAAGGGTTAAATAATGGACGGTTAACCAGTGTACCATTCTGACGTCAACATTAAAGATTGTCAAATTAACTCAAAAGATGAATTGAAAAAAAATGGCCTTTAGTCCCTAATTATATCTCCCAAATTTTTTTCTGACCCGTACAGCCGTTTTGGGGAAGTCGTTTTGCACAAACTAGGTCATCCAAAAAGGCCATCGAACCATTTAACCAAGTATGGTTCAGCTCTTACCAGAACTGATATTTCATGAGTTTGAAATCTCAAACACACCACCACCCCCAACCCCCAGTTTCAGAGATTTTTAGACATTCATAAAAATCAGCCAAAATCCAAAATGGCTGCCAGACAAATTGGCTGATCAGCTTTCTTTGAACAAACAAGGATCTGTATGCCCTAAGAATGCTTCCTTTCAAATATACTTGAAATAGGTCCAGTGGTTCTCGAGAAGACATTTTAAATTTCCCATTGCTTTATTATGGCACGTATGTGAGCTTTTGGCTGGAAAACGGTCAATGATGGCTGACAAACCATTTATCCGACAGTTTCAAAAGTGGTAAATTTGAATTCTGCATACTCAATAAATCTATATAAGACCAATTTCGGCTTGAAAATCCATCAAATAAAAAATCCTAAATGGGAGCAATTAGATACATTGTGAGTGGTCCAGGGCAGCCATGTTTTTTACCCATCAACATCCCTTGAACAATCTGATTTTAAAAGATATTTCTAAAACTCTGCCAAAATTCAAGATGGCCACTGAGCAGATTGGCCGATCGCCTTTGTTTGAACAAGCTTGAATCTTTAAGCTCTAAGGATTGCTCCTGCCAAATATAAATGAAATTGACCTTGAGGTCCTTGAAGATGGCATTTAAAATTTCCCATTGCTTTAGTATGAGAGTTTTGGCGGGAAAATGATCTAAGATGACCACCAAACCATATATCCGACAGTGTCACAAATGGCAAATTTGAAATCAAAACACTCCCAGAAAAATAGATGATACCAATTTCGGCCTCAGAATCCACCAAATAAAAAAATCTAATATGGCAACCAAATGTGCTACATTTTGGTTGGCCCATAGGCCAAGGCAGCCATCTTTTCTGACGGATCAAATTCCCATGCACAAACGTTAATGGCCCTTAGTCCCTAATCATACAGCCACATTTCAAACCGATTCATTTAGCAGTTCTGGACAAGGCATTTTCGCGAAAACTAGGTCATCCAAGATGGTCGACAAACTATTGGCCAATCAAGTTCCCTTGAACAAATTTGGTTCATCTTGCCCTAGAGGATATTTCATGAGTTTTGAATTGTTCGCCAAAGTGGTTTCGGAGAAGATTTTTAAAGACGTTTAAAAAAATCGGGAAAATCCAAGATGGCCGTCGGCCAAATTGACATATCGTTTTCATTTGGACAAACTTGAATCTCTATACCGTAAGGATGCCAAATATAATTGAAATCGACCAAGTGATTCTGGAGAAGTTGCTTAAATGAATGGTTGAATGGTTGATGGATGATGGCTGGATGGCCGCCATAATCTCACTTGGTCTTTCAGGCCAGGTGAGCTAAAAATGTTGTTTCTTTGTTATGCATTCTTATCCATGAAAGCTGGTGAATATTTTGAAATTAATTCGGCTGGAACAGGTTCAGCTAATCAGATCTCCTATCCCCATGCAGCACATGATAAATGGCTGCCTCCTGTTCGACCAGAAGTTTGACAATGCCATCCATATTTAGCTCCACAGAGTGTAGGACAATCATGTGGATAAAAGAATAATGAACTGCTTTCTAAAAGATGGTATAGGATATTAAACAAGACAATGGTCATGAGAATGATGAACTATACATGTATGTATGATTACTGTATTCTGTGGCTGTAGTAGTAGAAACATCCTACAGCTCCACCTGACAAAATTAATGTCACTTTGCATGCGAAAAGAATATTTTTTGAAAATTCTCTAAGGTACATGTCGTCTTCTGTTCAGTATTGGTCTGCAAATTGATGTTCAATACGCAAACAGGACCAATCCTGACATATAGAAAGTAATTCAGAATTTGGAATCATGAATGATATCATATGTTTTTGAATATTTAAACTAAAAAAGAGTATGCTAAATATTTTTGGACTAAATGTACCTGATAAAATGCATCAATTGCAAACCAAGATATCAATAATTAATACACACAATAAGGCCACAGTATACACAGGAGGACCTAATCATGAATTAGTCAATTAAAGAAATTATTCAATGTTGTTTTGAATTCTCCATATTTCAATTTCACTTGCATTTGATTAATACAATGTAGCTATGTCAGGTTGAGTTGCATCAGATTGGAAATTGTGTCACCTAGGACTAAATTCGAATTGTAGTAGACCAAATGGGTATACCCACATCAGTATTTGAACCTGCTACATTTCAATTTCACTATGAATAAGACGACCTGTTTTGGGAATTACATTGTTCATTAAAATATCTGTCTCAAAAACCATGTTCTATCATAGATAGTAGATACATGTATTAACCATTTAACACCAAGACTTGAATATTTACCACAAGAGCCCATATAAACAAACGCACACTTATCGGCTACTCGATCAAATATCATTGTTTGAGCCAGTGTTCGCACATCTCACAACATAAATTACATGTACTACACAGATTGCATATTAAATATTTGATTGCAACGTTTGTCCACTTTCTAATGGGATTATATAATGTATTGGTGGAGCGACGTATTAGCGTATGTACATGTACCTGAAACTCCAACCTCTGACACTTCGCAGTCCATGCCTGGCCAATTAGGATTTGGGTAGAAAACACCCACATACCTATTAGCCCGCCCACTAGGAGGGGGTGGGGATTATGTTTTAGAATCAGATATTTATTTTAGCAGGAAATAAACACTTATTAAATAAATAATTAAACCAATTTAACTTTCTGTATTAACCATTTCACAGACAAATCCCTTAAATTAAATTTGAGACACTGACAATTCAAGGGTTAAAAGGCTAAGATGACATATTAAGACACACAATGCGACGACAACCAAACATAGGTATTAAGAGAGGTAGGAAGCTAAACTAGCACCAGCTTTCATCAAATTGTCACGTATATCAAAAACTTTATTTATTACATGACTGTATTATGGTGCCATATATAATGAGGGGAGGGGTGGGGGTACACAGAAGCGGAGGGTTGGGTGCATGAAACTCCACTCAGAATTGGTTATTGTCAATGTAGTCCATAACCTGAAGTGCTCTTGAGGAAGGTCCATTTGCAGGCCAAGAGAAGACTATTTTTTAGAATTTATCACTGGAATGACTGGCTAGATACCCAAGCCAGTCATTCTAGTGGTTAATTTTCAAAAATATCCCTGTCCTGAAAATGGACATTCAATACGTATATATTTGAATTTCTTGACCAAATTTGACCATTAAAGGTTTATCACGTTTCAAAGTTTGCACGACTATTATTAATATGACATATTTTAAGTGATGTGGAGTACATACTCCCAAAATGCATTAGTTTCATTGAGAAAATCTGAATTAAATTTTTGGGAAGGGTGGGTAAATCCGAACCTCTCCACTCCTGAATTGTGTGCCCATCTAAACAGAGTTAAAAGCAAAAGACTGTGAGCGCCTATGACATCCATACGACATGGCATTTGGAATTTAGAGGGTGTCCATGCCACATGAACTGCCCATTTCTCACTAAATACATCAATGAACCCCATCCCCGCCCACCCAACCCATAATCATGCTCAAAGTGTATATGCTCATGCTGCATATCACCACATTTAGTTAGAGACGTACATAATAAATTGTTAATCGATACTTATAATACAGGGAGTGAGTATAGTGTGCATAGACTGTTTTATTGCATACATTATTGAATAACTATAAACATGACGTTCAAAACTATTCCTATTAGTGATAGGGATGATGAAAATAAGATTTCCTGATGAGTTCGGTCTGATAAATGATATCGGCTAAGATTCGGCGTCTTGAAAATGGTGTATTTTACATAGGGCCCAATAGTAAAAATGTGGGCGTACTCTACTTGTCAGAACTGGTGCATTGTTTTCGCACCTGCTGTGCATGCACACTTCGACCCTCGGGACGGTGTTTGGGTGTATTAACATAATCCCTCAGGTTTCACCATCCCTCTGGCATGTCTAAAGAGAGGCGTGTCAGTGTATATACTAAAAATAACATTGGTGAGATGGCTATTGCATGGTTTGGAGGTTCGGTTTCCAAGGACGTACTATTAAGGACAAAGGCTATTGCAAAAATGCTGGCACACTCTACCTGTCAGAATTTGCGAGTGGTTTCCACATCAGCTAGGCACACTAACTTTGGAGGTGTGTTTAGATACATAGGCTTGTTTCAAACAGGCCTGAATGTAAGTCACGAAAACAGGTAACAATGTATACTGGAAGCAACGTTGGCGGAATGCAGAATTTTAGAATTGCCCCTTTGTTCATGTGAAATATACACATACCAATCTATAAGTGATGAAACGATCCAGCGATGGGGTACCTGAAAACCGTGGTATAAAACAAAAACTGGTAACTTTGATCGGCAGTTGTAAGTAATGTACAATATCAAATAAAACTTACATATTCTTGCATACCTTAGATGATTTTTTCATCCAAATTCGAATATTTACAATGGAAAGGTCACAGAAACGTCTTAAAATTACTAAAACTTACTAGCGTCGCACTATAAATTAAAACAAAAATCTGGCCACATGGGTCCACAAAACCGTGGCAAAAGTGGTGTGGCACAGAATGACAATCATGAACATGATATATCAATTAAATTACTATAAAACACATTTTTAAAATAGTTATTGTTCTGGTTCACAATGTGGACACAGGAAAGACGTATTTTTCCGAACAATGGATACCTTACTACAGAATTTCAAGTGAACCCAGTACTTACAGATGTGACACTCTGCCCACTTTACAAAGATGATGCCAACATGAGACAGATATGTTGCAAAACAGTGTCAAAATCTCTCAAACTCATGCATATATTTTTTAGCGCTTGCCTGTAAGGCAACGCACAGCACGTTACTTTAAGTGATCCTAATACTGGATTCGATTACAGGTTGTTAGCCCCTAGGCGAGATTTTTATGGGGCGAAATGGTTGCGGGGTGAGTTTCTCCTTTAGTGAGTACGTGTAACACAAAACGGACCCCGGAAAAAAAATATCACTGTGAACTATTTTTATACCCCGCCAAAAAATTGGCATGCAGGCGGCAGAGTCGTTTCTGGCTGATAACTCTGTTACCATTTGTTGGATCTCATTGAAACTTCATAGGGTGGTTGGACTAGGTCTTGGAAAGAAACCTATCGAAATCGACGATAATCCGAAATCCAGGATGGCCGCCAGCCATTGGCGGCCATCTTGAAAATTGGTTTCCGGATAATAACTCTGTTACCATTTATCGGATGGCCTTGAAATTTCATAGGGTGGTTGGACTAGATCTGAGAAAGAAACCTATCAAAATTGACAATGATCCAAAATCCAAGCTACTGGCGGCCATCTTAAAAATTGGTTTCCAGATGATAACTCCGTTACCGTCTATCGGATCGCTTTGAAACTTCGTAAAGTGGTTGGACTAGGTCTGTAGAAGCAACCTTTCGAAAATGACAATGATCCGATCTCCAAGATGCCGGCCAGCCACGGTCAGCCATCTTGAAAGATGGTTTCTGGATGATATCTCCGTTACCATTTATCGGATCACTTCATAGGATGGTTGGAATATGTCTGGTGAAGAAACGTATCAAAATTTATGACAATCCGAAATCCACTCAGGGGCGGCCATCTTGAAAATTGGTTTCGGACGATACCTCGTTGACTGTTTACGGATCGCTTTGACACTTCATAAGGATGACTGGTCTGGGTCTGAGGAAGAAATAAATATTTCTGATAGCTCTCATTCATTGGTTTGTCATCATGGCGTGGTATTATGCGCCGTTTGCGGAGCTCTTGTTAATATCTGGTAAACATAATGAAAAAAGACGAACACCATAAAAATTATCAAACATGGACAAAAACCATCAAAATGATAGAAAACAAACAAAATTGGTAAAAACAGCAGAAAAAAGGTGAAATCAGTGAAAGAGGACCAAGAATTGCCAAAGATTATGAAAAAAACCCGACATAAATGGGTGAAAATGGTCCAAATCGGTCAAAAAAGGAGCAAAATGGTATAAAACAATAAAAAATGATGAAAACGGGAAAACTTTGTCAAAATCGGTCAGACAGGGACCAAGGGATACACGATTTGGTGAACATCTTGGATCTTTTCCCCCGCTAAGAATTCCCATACTAAGGCAATGAGGAATTTAAAATGTCTTCTCGAGAATCACTGGCTCAATTTCAATTATATTTGGCAGGAAGCATCTTAGAGCAGAGAGATCCAAGTTTGTTCAAAGCAAGCCGATCAGCCAACTTGGCCATCGGCCATCTTGGATTTTGGCTCATTTGTTGAAATGTTTTTAAAAATCTACTTCGAAACCACTTAGGGGATCGATTTAAAGCTCATGAAATATCATCTAGTGGAAGAACTGAACCAAATTTGTTCAAGCCAATTTATGGGCCAAAGGATTCGCCGACGATCTGGGATGACCTAGCTTTCGGGAAAACAACTTTTGAATCACTGAAAGAATCGAGCTGAAATTTGGGAGATATGATTAGGGACTAAGGGCCATTAAGTGTGCTAAGCGAAGTTGATATGTCAAGAAAGCATGGCATCAGTGGATCAATAAAATTGTAGCCTTCTGATGACCATCTTAGATTCTCTGAATACTTCTAATAAAATCAGTGAAAAGACTACTTAGGCCCTTATTAACCACTGGGACAATTCTAATAAAACTTGGCTAAACCGTCTACACAGAAATTAGATTAGTAATTTTTCCGGTGGTACGCTCGTTTTGTTAGGCCTTACCAGTGGCCAATACTACCACCTGAGCGATACAGCGCCAACCCACCCCCACCCACCATGGGCCTCTTTTTGATCTAGCCATACCATTGAAAAACGGTGGTATGAAAAAAATGTCGTGTTGTGAATGCATATGGCCCAAATGCTGAGAACAAACATGTCAATCATGCAATACCCGATTCCTTCTAGGATAAATAGACATTTCCCCTTTACCTACCCATCCTATGACGTCATAATCAGCTACGCGACGTGTATAATGATATCATAATGAATGATGCCATGAATAACGTAGATAAGTACGTCACGAACGCATATTTCAAGACGGACTATGCGTTTTGTACGAATTGTATGTCTCACAAAATATTCAACAGCTTACCTGTATAGTTTTCAGGAAATTGATAGTTAGGGCATTTGGGGATCGATCAATCCCAACGCGGCGAAGTGTGGGTGGAGCTTAGATCAATATTCCAGCAAAATGTTAGCTTGAATCAGATTGACTACGTACTGTGCAAGGGGAACGCAAATTTGTTACTCCAAGACCCACCAGCCTACGGTAGTACAGACCTTACTTCCGACCACAAATCGCTCATTACTCGATGACAGATTGATCAAATTTGCATCATCTACAAGCGACCCTCAAACAAATGTCCAAGGTCATCTATGATTTCTCAAAACTAACTAACGGCAAGACCATCCAGGCATCGTATAGGAAAGGAATAATTGAGCAGATGACCATGGTTGACATCAACTTAAATCAAACGAATCCCTAAGTAAAGTCCTAAATGTGTGGAGACATCAACTGCTAAACATCGGAATACAAACCAGATGATATTCGTTGTTGATGGTTCACTTGTTACAAAGGTATCTGAACAAAAGAAAACATTGCGACTACGCGTATATCAAAGCACCCGAAATGACCATCAAACTGAAGTAAGACAGACTCGCAATAAGATCCTGCGGCAAGTCAGTGAGTGATTGAAATAACTCGCCATCGAAGGTGCAGATAATCTGGTAAACGAGATTGCATCCACTGACTATTGTCGAAACATGTCCAGAGCGAGGAAAGCTAGGCCCGTGCAATTATTGCGTTGAGTGATCGCGATCGCTTATTAAAAATTACTCGTGATTACTCGATTAATCAGCTTAATCAGCTTGTATACAAATTACCAAGACATAACAACAAAGGAATATCAATGACGAAAATTGCAATGGTGTTTAGAAAGATAGCTAGCTAGTTTATTTCACAGTAGGCCCATTCGGCCCTTGCGTGTCAGTGACATAATATAAGAATGTGGCAGGCACTATGACAGTATTACAAGTTACATTTGTAATTACTTTTCATCGTTATCATCATCATCATCATCATCATCATCATCATCATCGTCGTCGTCGTCGTCGTCGTCGTCGTCGTCGTCGTCGTCGTCGTCGTCGTCGTCGTCGTCGCCGCCGCCGCAGCCGCAGCCAGGGCAGCCGCCGCAGACGTCGTCAATCATCGCCATCATCATGATTCTCATAATTGTTATATTCAGCATGTCAAAGGTTTATGAATTAGGCTAAGCCGTAAAAATGATTGCGAATTTAGCCACCACTCACCAGCCTGTACCCCAACCTAACATTTCAAAGTGACCAATAATATGGCCAGTTGTGCCCCATGAAGTTGAGTATATCTATGGTTCGTACCTATAAGGGGGCGGAGATGCTTATGTCAAATATGTGTCTCTCAATGTAAATGCATGTATATAAAGGCAGCTACTTTCCTTATGCATGAACTATTGCCAGACTGAATTAGTTCTGTCAGTTTAAAGCCGCTGGGCTTTTTCCAATAATATGGTTTTATGTTGTTTTTATAAATTTTGATAAATTGGACAGACTAATATGAAATGATATTCATCCTCTAAATTGTCGCAGACATTGCACTTCTTTTCTGAGAGAGGGGTTGGCAATGGTTTATGCCATCTTCCTGATCCTATGTGGCGTTTGTGGGAGCTAGTTCGTAGTCTGCACAAGGACTCTCAGTACTTGTTTATTGATAGCTTTTGCATTATTCATCATCAACAAAGTGCTTGTATAGCCTAGTTTTGCTACCCGTGTATAGGTTCTCCCTCCATTCCTGATGAAAATTTTCAATTGCCCGTTGTTTATAGGCTTCGATGAAACTGTTTTGTCAATACCAATTCCTTGTTATAACCAACCATCGTTGAAATCTCTAGTACCGAACATATGTCTTAAAGAGCGTACCTAATTTTTAAAAGTGTTGTTATTATTCTCAACCTTGCGTAAATCAAAGCATAGAACGTTATATATATATACATCGCGCAACTCTATTTTGTTCGAAATATAGAAGTTTGAACCAATATTTCACTATTCGTATTTCCCTAATTATGTAAAGTGGTACCCTCCCAAGCTCACCATCTACCATACAGCTTGGTGTGCTTTGTTTGACGCCTAATAAATGTTTTCAGAAACGGAGATGGCATTTTTCAATTTCGTGTGCCTGATGAAAACCCCCACACCCCACTCACATAGCATAGTACTGGTAGAACGAGTTCATCGAATAAGCTGCAATAATGTGCAGGAGTTAGATTGATGAATATATTACAGTATTTCTCCAAAGCAAATACAACTTTTTGGCACTGGCCTCATTTGTCCCATACTACCATTTATCGGTTTGGCGCAGGTGGCCACTTCGTCTAACGACCATAACTTTGGCTTTGTCTGCAGTTACAGTTAGGCGCCATCATTTGCAGCAAGACGGTAAAATATCTAGGCTATTTTGCATGCCTTTAGCACTTTCTGAAAGTGTTATAATATCATCAACATAGAGTACCAGAAATAGTTTAAGAGTGACTAAGTCTATGCTATCAGCACCGGCTCTTAAAACTCATCTTCAAGATCATTTAAATACATACTAAATAAAAAAGGCGACAATCTTTCTCCCTGGCGAACTCCAGTTAAACATTCAAAGTTATCTGACAGTTTTGTGTTTGATCTTACACATGTTTTTACGCCTTCATACATAGACATTATTAGATCTATTATGTTTCCTTTAACACCTAGTTTTATTAGCTTATACCACAGGCAATCTCTCACCACATAATCAAATGTCTTGGAAAAGTTTACAAATGTACAGAATAATTGTTTGCCTTTATTTAACAGGTGTGAGATCAGACCATGCATGGCAAATATGTTATCCGTCGTGCCTAGCCCTGCTCTGAAGCCAGTTTGGGTTTCGAGGTATACATACTTGCTTTCTGTCTAGGCGTTTAGTCTCTTGTTGAGTACCCTCATAAATAACTGGCCTACTGTACTTGAAAGTGTAATGCTTCTATAATTCTTTACGCCATTCACGCTTCCCTTTTTATGCAGTGGTACAATGATTCCATATTTTTGGACAATGCCGGATTTGAATATGCTAGTAAATAAGAGTGTAAGATGAGTCGATAACAGATCGGATGCATAGATGTAAAATTCGCTTAGCAGTAAATGTGGACCGGCATTTTTACGTTTTTTAAGTTATTTCTTCTTCTTAAAGTTTAGTGTTTACTTCATCAAATATTATATGTATGTTATTATTGTTCTTATAGTTAGCTACAGAGTTTCTAATATCGTCGTCCGCTATAAAGAACTCACTACTGGGATTGTAAAATTCTTTTAAAATGTTCGCAAATTCACTTAGAATAATATTATTGATTTGGCTTGTTTCTCCGGATTTGAGTAATTGCCATTACATTTTTGCGTTAGTATATTGAACCGTTAATAATTACTTTGTTCTATTTACTGCACCCCCCCCCCCCCCCCGCCATATTCGAACACTTGTTTAAAACATCGTTCGTGCACTCGCCATACTAATACACGATGTTTCTGTTTTCACTGTTCTATACAAGTTCAACGCCTTAAAACCTCTCTCCGTTTCATCCCGCATTCATTCGAATAATATGGAAACCTTTTTTATTTGGTCGCTGATCCGAAATTACTGTTTTTTGCGGAATCTTTCATAAATAAATTATCTGCTAACACTTTGATAGCGTTTGTGAAAAGTGCAACAGCTTGATTTACGCCATTCTCCTTTAGCATATTATTTTCATTGATTAATCTTTCCATATCAGTTAGTAGATTCTGTGTTTCGTCACCCATGATATTACTTCTATATTCATTAACCAGATCTGAGTTACAAACATATTTTGGAGGATTATTCATACTAATTTTGTCTGTGTCGGGTCTGCTCTCATTTGTGGTATTAACGGTGATGGAAAAATCTGACTACTCTACGATCAGAACGTTCATTTTGATCATCAATTTCAAAATCCAGTATCATATTCATTTAGTAACTGGAACATAAAACGTAATCTACGAGACTCGAGCCTAGTGCTGTGATAAATGTTAATTCCCCAAGCCCACTGTCTTTTCCAACCCTTCCATTCAGAATCCTTATTCCGGTAGTTTTACAAAAATGTAATAATTTCTACCCATTTTCGTTTGTTTTGCCTTCATCCTTTGAGGATCGTGGTATACAATGATTTTTTATGTATAGTTGTCAAATAGGCATCATCATCATTTAAAACAAGGTCTATTAAATGTTTCGTTCCTGCATTAAAGTCACCACAGATGAGAAACATAGGTATACAATCACTTTGTGCGATGGATTTACTACATAGAAATGTGTATGTAAAACACCAATTTATGCACGTGCAGACCTTGTGGGCCCTACATGCACAACATAGCAAAGGCATAGGTAATGATTTGCAGCTAGACCAATTAGTTGTTTCTGTAATTTTAACCATATCATATCATCAGATTCTTTTGATTCTAAGGATATTCCAGCTGATATTTCGTTTTTTAAATAAATCAACAGAAAAGTCCATTTGCATGGCAAGAGAAGACTACTTTTGAAAATGAATCGCTGAATGCCTGGCATTCCAGTAACACATTTTCAAAAATAGACTTCCCTTGCGCTGCAAATGGACATACATTCACTAGGCAAAATGCCATTTTTCATGACCGATTGCATTAAAAAGTAATTGAAAGTTAGGTTTTGAAATATTTTAGGTAATAGAAAATATTCACGATTATTCGATTATTTAATTTTTAATCATATAAATTCACGATTTAAAACATAATCGCGATTTTCGATTTAATCACGTAATCGCGCAACCCTAAGCAAAGCAGTAAAATCAGCAATCCGCAACGACCCCTTGCTGTACAAAATCTGAAGAGTCCCATTGTTACAAAATGGGCTTGCAGCTGAGGTCAAACATGGCCATCTGACCGATTATTGCTTTCTTATACGAAGAGAGGATGTCCTGCACAGAGACATGCTGTACGCGAGTATTTTGATCTTATTAACGACATTTAAACAATCAGGGCTTTAATAGTAATTGTATGCTTCAGTATTCATGTCACAGTGTTGGGATCGATCGATCCCTGAATTGTCTCACTATCAATTTGCAGAAAACTATACAGGTAAGCTGTTGAATATTTAAAAACTAATGTTACTGGGCGCTGTTGCTATGGCAACAACAGCCTGTTTAGTAAAGTGAAGACACAATTCGTACAGCAAAGATTAGTCTGTCATCAATTAAGCGCTTGTGACGAACTTAGCTGGGTCATTTATGGCGTAATTGATTATGGCGTCATCCGACACGTCACTTAGTCGATTATCACGTCATATGATTGACTGAGAAAACTGGAACCCTCCATTAACTTTGCGATAGAAAATTAGACTTTCCATCCTACGGATTAACAGCATTGTAACAACAGGTTATTTTGGAGAAAACCAAAAGAAGGCGTAGGCCTATGTACTATTAGCTGCGTCGATAATTTAACAATTCTAAAATTAATCAGTAATTCATAAATCAATATGTGATACTACCTTTCAGGTGAATGATATCTTTTAATTAATTAACCATTTTACTGTTTTCAATGCTGTGGTGATTCGTCGCTTTGATTGCTAATACATAAGACAAGCTTCTTGCACGCCTGCATAAACAGTGTGCGCCTGCATGTTGCGTCTGGTCATTTGTATCCGGAATAGAGAAGTCCATTTCTACCTATGCTCCGCCCATTTCTAGCTAAGCTGGCATACCTTTTACGCGCGTTGGAATCGATCTGAAACCCCGAAACGTGTTTTTCCAGAATCTAATTTTCAAAGTAATGACGTCACATGACGTCATAATCAGCGGAGCTGCGTATAGGATGACGTCATACTCATTACGTCATAAATGATTCTATACGGTCGGTCTTTAACTCTTAATAGTCCGAAACGTTGTACAAATTGTATGTCTCTACTATTTAAAAAACATGCTGTTGAATATTTTGAAACTAATTTGACTGGGCGCTGTTGTTGCCAAAGGCAGCAACAGCACCCAGTCAAATTAGTTTCAAAATATTCGAAAGCTTACCTGTATGGTTTTCTGGAAATTGATAGTCAGGGAGTGCAGAGATCGATCGATCCCAACACGATCGAGGTGTGGGTGGAGCTTAGCTAGAGATGGGCGGGGCATAGCTAAAACTGGAAGGGTCCATTATCCATGTAAGCTGTTAAAGATTTTGAAAGTAATTTAACTGGGAGCATGCGCCAGCAAAAGCTCCCAGTCAAATTCCTTTCAAAATATTCAGCAGAATATTTATTAAGTTGTAAATTCACCAAGCCATTCATTTCAAATACCTTTGTGACGGACATTTCAAGTTTCGTGACGGAGGTACGTAATTTTGATAGTGAAGTTGGATAACATGTGACGTATTCGATTATGACGTCAGATACTTGAGTGACAGATCGGATTCCTCTATTGATCTCATGGAGAATGCGACTGCTAGATATGATGGCGGAATCCAGTTTTAGCCTTTCCCCGCGCATCTCTACCCAAGGCTCCACCCATACGTAGCCCATGTTGTGATCAATCGATCGACCCATGCACTCTCTGAATCTCAAAGTCAAGAAAAATATACATGTAAGCTGTTGAGTATTTTGAAACTAATTTAATTGGGTGCTGTTGTTGCCTATAGCAGACACAACACCCAGTAAAATTAGTTTCAACATATTCAATATCATCTTTATTAAATGGTAAACATACAATTCGTAGACCAACGCTTAGTCAGTTATCAATTGAGCGTTCGTGACGAACTTAGCGACGCCATTCATAAGATAATTGATTATGACATCGTGCTACAAGTCACGTAGTTGATTATGACGTCATTTGATTGATGGATAAACTGGAAAGTTCGTAGATACCTTTATCCGTTCTTCTTTTGTGTCAATGACAGCAACCAATCATCATCGATCATTTTTCTACAGCCTCATCTTTCCGGCATGGTACGGTTTGTCTAGTAGGTCGTTTCCGCTTCCTGTTTGATTCGCTTTGACTGTGGCGCTTTTACCGATCACAATTTCGAACGCAAACAGTAATCTCGGGGTAAAATATCATTTGACATAATGTTACCTGGCGAAATATCAACATACAAATCTGATGTCGAATTGGAAATGGACAAAATGCCAATTGATTTTTAGCGCCATTGATCTATGGACCTTTCCAAGTTTATCCATCCATCTTATGACGTCATAATCATGGCATCATGAATGATTCGAAATAGTCCATCTTTAGCGCTTAATACTCGGGCACGTTGTGCGAATTGTATGTGGTTAGCATTTAATAAACATTCTGTTGACTATTTAGAAACTTATTTGACTTGACGCTAAACATTGCTGCCTAGGCAGCAACAGCGCCCAGTCAAATTAGTTTCAAAATCATTTAACAGCTTACCTATATAGTTTTCTGGAAACTTATAGTCAGGGAGTTCAGGGATCGATCGATCCCAACACGAGCGAGGTGTGGTTGGAGCTTAGCTGGTGATGGGCTGGGCGTAGCTAAAACTGGAAATGTCCATTGGAGCGCTGATGTCGAATTAGATATTGGTCAACGGAGCAAATTCAACATTAGCGCATTAGGCCTACATCAATACACGACGAATTGGCCTATATATCATCTTGGTATGAGAGGGTTGCCATTACAATGAATGTTCATCTGCCCTGGTAAACAAAAGTATATCGAGAGGCGGAGCTGGGTTAGGTGTGGGTGGGAGGGGGCGGTGGTGGTTGGAATGGGGGCGGCGTGGTGGCAACTTTCCCTCAATCTTGAAAGCAGAGTTGCTGAAAATATTTACAAAATAAACAACGGCTATGTAGCAAAAGAAAGTTTGTATCAGCATAATATCCCAATGGAGGTATCCGACATGCCATCATAATAAGATAGGTCACATGTTAGATGGCGTCGCAATAAAAAAAAGTATCTGCGTCACATAAGATCTAAGTATCCGTCACTAAAATATACGAATTGTATGTCGTTGACGAATATAAAATTTAATAAAGATTCCGTTGAATATTTTGAAACTAATTTGCTGGGCGTACAAGCAGCAAATAAAATTGGTCTCCAAATATTCAACAGCTTACCAGTATAGTTAACTCGAAATTTAGATTATAGAAATTCGTGTTACAAAATTTCAAATCAATTCCAACACGCGCAAAAACTGTGGTCGGAGCTTAGCTAGAAATGGGCGGGGCATAGCTAGAAATGGAGCCTTTCACGCGGCAGTACCACGGTATAGAAGTACACATTATTTCCGGGACAGTTATTCCGTATATAACTCACCCAAGGGCGTCTATAGCCAGACTTATGAACAATATGATTGATGGTAGTGAAGAGATACTGCTGAGAATAAATAACCCTTTATCACCCACCCGGCCAAAATCGGCTTCTGCAGTGGTCTTGAGAAATGACCATTCGCTGAACAAGAGATGATTATTTTTGAAAATTTACCACTGAAATGACTGGCTCGGTAACCGAGCCAGTCATTGCAGTGGTGAATTTTTTTAAATAGTCTACTCTTGGTCTGCAAATGGAAGCTTTCTTCTTTCTTTTGAAATTTTCTTGAACAAATTTGATGGTGAAAGGGTTGATAATATACACGAGCCGAATAGAATGCTACGTAGCTTAATCAATGTGCTTACTGATATAGTTTAACCAGTTAAACGCGAAAGATCAACCCACCAACATCCTTTACGATTTAATCAATATTCCGTTGAATATCTTGTTTGAAGCTCACGGTCAAAATAGTTTCAAAAATATTCAACCGCTTAGGTGTAAAGTTACCTTGAAATTGAAATTCTTATAATTCAGTGTTGCCTGGGTTAAGGTTTTATAGGCCGCATGCCTGGCTGACGATACTAACTTATAATGCAAGCCATTTCTATTACATCTGATGTGTATGGCGACGACAATCTTTACACCCCCACAATAGAAAAAATATAGCAAACAAACCAAAGCAACAACCCCACCACACGCACGCGCGCACTCATTCACGCACTCACATACGCACGCATGTATACGCACGTCTACGACAGCGCTTACGCACGCACTCACGCACACATGCACTCACGCACGCACGCACGCACGCACGCACGCACGCACGCACGCACGCACGCACGCACGCACGCACGCACGCACGCACGCACGCACGCACGCACGCACTCACGCACGCACGCACGCACGCACGCACGCACGCACGCACGCACGCACGCACGCACGCACGCACGCACGCACGCACGCACGCACGCACGCACGCACGCACGCACGCACGCACGCACGCACGCACGCACGCACGCACGCACGCACGTCCACCAATAAAAGAAGCTGCCAGGATGCGCGTTAACCAGTAGTTACCCATTACAAACACAAAATCACAAATTCTTTCCGATGCAAGGAATATTCTGCTGAAGATTTTGAAAATAATTTTACTGGGAATTATTACTGCTTATAGAGCCGCAGGTCCCAGTCAAATTCGTTTCAAAATAATCAACAGCTTTCCTAGACTTAAACTTGAGACACTGGAGCTTCAAGGGTTAAAGCGAAATTAACACGCCCAGGAGCTGTTCTATGAAGAGAAGTTCCCGTGTAATATATTTTATTCTCCACACCATGTAATAAAACTGCATTTGTTACCTGTATGCTAATTGCTTTAACAGGTAATAACACGCCGCGATTATAAGACATACGAAACCAAACTGACATTAAAACAGTTGTTTATGAGAAACCAGACGCCAGTCGAGAGATGGGATCTGTCGCTCAATAAACCTTTCCACTCTATCCATCCGTCGCATGGCGTCGTAATTAACTACGTGACGTGAGAATAACATCACAATCAATGACGTCATTATGACGTCGTGAATGAGGTAGTTATGTACGTCACGAACGCATAGTTGAAGATGGACTATGCTTTGTTGTACGAATTGTATGTCTTTACTATTTAATAAATATCCTGTTGACTATTTTGAAACTAATCTGACTGGGCGCTGTTGCCAGTCAGATTAGTTTCAAAATATTCAACAGCATACCTGTATAGTTTTCTAGAAATTATTGGTCAGAGCTCGATCGATCCCGACACGAAGAAGGTGTGGGTGGAGCTTAGCTAGAGATGGGCGGGGCATAGCTAAAATGGAAAGGTCCATTATGTTACGTCATAATCACATACGTCGCTTCTTAAGCTGCGGTCAGGTCGAGCTTGCGCTGCGACTCAACTAGTCGCCGCTTGATTTTCGAGCGACTATCGGCAACTCCATGCGACCGATTTAGTTTCCGACTGGTTTGACCTGAGCGTACCTGAGATCACTTTAATGTCGATCGCCATCAATCGCCGTCCAAAAAATCTCTAATCGCTGGGGTAAAGCATGTTCTACTTCTACGATCGGTTGCTGTCAATCGCACACCAGTTAATATCGACATGAGTGTAATTACGATTGTCGGCAACTGAATTATCTACTGTAGCCAATCAGTACACAGAAACTGATGGATATCAGAGTCAGTCATTACAGTGGCAAAATTTTCGAAAATCAAACAAAATTGCATATTTAAAGGGTTAATTACTTAAAGCAATGGCAGAAGAGTATTTAATTCAAGCTATAACAGTCTCATAATTCGTGGATCAGAGCTGTCAATCAAGCATCTGAAGACACAATCACATGACGTAACATCAACTGATGCTACTATAAAATGACGTCACTAAAGGTTTGACTTTTGTCGACATAGTTTAAAAGTCTTTTCGCATAATATTAAATTTACTATCTCTGTAAGGAAAATCAAACTATTTTAGTAGATAACTTTTATATCCGGAATTGATCTCTAAAGGTTAGCCATATTCTATGGTTAACCCTTGATATCATTATTTTTCAACTCACTGCCTTGCTGTGTTTCGGTACGGCGCCCACTCTTAAATTTTAAAATCTATATACAACGTGGAACGTTTCGGAACGTCTCGTACACGCCTTTTTCTATTTATTTTTATATTTTGAAATAAATTTGACGGGAAACTGCATCAACAGCTCCCAGTCAAATTATTTTCCATATATTCCACATCTCACCAGTATAGGTAGCTTGGATTTTAGATTCTGGGAGTTTAGGTTATAAAGTGTCAAAGCCGTTCAAGCGCACGTGCTAGAAATGGGCCGTGCCTAGCTAGAAATGGATCCATCAATAGCCTGGAGGTTTCTCATCGCCGGCATCTCGGTATCTATCTGAGTCGTGATGCTCATAATCGTATCCTTATAAGGTAACCTGGTATAATCTTCACCCGCAGACAGGCAGGCAGCCAGGCAGGTAGGCAGGCATACATGCAGGCACACAGACAGACAGGCAAGCATACCGGCAGACAGGCAGGCAGTCAGGCAGGCAGGCAGACAGACAGGCAGAGGGACAGACAGACAGACAGACAGACAGACAGACAGACAGACAGACAGGCAGACAGACGGACGGACGGACGGACGGACGGACGGACGGACGGACGGACGGACGGACGGACGGACGGACAGACAGACAGACAGACAGACAGACATGCAGGTAGGCATGAAGGTAGGCGGACATGCTGGTTGGCTGGTTGGCTGGCCGGCTGGCTGGCTGGCTGGCTGGCTGGCTGGCTGGCTGGCTGGTTGGCGGGCGGATACGCGGGCAGTCAAACAAGCAGGCTGGCTGGATGGGAGGCAGGCAGACAGGCAGGCAAACAAGCAGGCTGGCTGGCAGATTGGCTGGCCGGACGGATGACATGCATGAAGGCAGGCAGACGGGCTGGCGGAATGACAGGCTGGTTGGTTGGAGGGCGGGCGGACTCACGGGCGGGCGAGCAGGAAGGCACTGGCAGGCTGGCAGGATAGTTGGTTGGCTGGCTGGCTGGCTGGCTGGCTGGCCGCTGGCTGGCCGCTGGCTGGCTGGCTGGCTAGCTGGCTGGCAGGCAGGCAGGTAGGTAGGCAGGCAGGCAGGCAGGCAGGCAGGCAGGCGGGCGGGCGGGCAGACAGA
Source organism: Chaetoderma sp. LZ-2023a (assembly GCA_034401795.1). Lineage (NCBI taxonomy): Eukaryota > Metazoa > Mollusca > Caudofoveata > Chaetodermatida > Chaetodermatidae > Chaetoderma > Chaetoderma sp. LZ-2023a. The sequence continues at coordinate 69,890,651 of CM067363.1, read as the reverse complement.
CAGACAGACAGGCAGACATGCAGGCAGGGAGGCGGGCAGGCAATCATGCAAGCAGGCAATCACACGCCCACCAAGTCTATCTGACAACACGACACTAGAAACACTAGATAAACTACTAACTACGGTGATAAGTTGGCATCTTGTTTGTCTTCCGGTAATGTAATTGTAATGTAACATTTAACTATGGTAATTCCTTTGAAGCCGCGTGACAGATGTGGTTCGCAGAGTCACGGATACTTGACAACGTCAAACAGATTAACCGAAAACACCAAAAACACCTAAGATATGTGAATATATACATCTGACCTGACACAAATAGTTGGACGGGAATTCTGAGAAATTTGTGTCAAGATCCAGTTGTCCATACGTCACCGCCAACCATGCCCAAGCGAAAGTGCTAAATAATTCTTCAAGATCTCAACAAACCAACTTTGTCACGCTTTGTAAATAAACGAACCGCATTATTTCGTAATCTCTCTCTCCTTTCGAAGGCTCCTAACTCACTCACTCTACATACACAATTCATCATTATTATTATTGTTAAAGCAACACATGTTTACCCAGTCATTGAACATGCGTGTTAAGGGTGCTATCTACACCGCCATCATTCAACATTCTGGTACTTATAGTTGACAAATTATTGTCTGAGATTCGCATTTTAGCTGGCAATATTTCACACCAATCGCTGAGAGGTAATTCGTCATGCTCAGCTATTCGTGTTTATAGACCACACGTGCCACTTCGTTGCTACCCACAGCCTTTCACTATGCACCACCTCATGTCTCAAATTCTATATATAACAACATAGATACAGCTACGGTTAATTATTTTGTAACTTATTTTACTGCGAGCTGTTGTCTCTTAGTTAAATTAGTTACAAAATATCCAAAATATGTTTTAAAAAACTAAATAATTTTCGTGTATAGTTATGCACGAGTAAACGTTATCGGTGTACTTTTACGCGGCCGTCTTAGAGCCCGAGACAGAATGACCTGCACGTATCATATAATTAAAGTTCCCATATCCCGTTAACTATAGCGCCAACATGCTCCAACATGCCATGCTTACACCTCGAGAGCTATAGGTAACGAATGCTCAGTTGTATGAACTACAGCTCGGTTTTGTTTGAGAATTCACCAGTTCGTGCAGAAAATCAAATCAAATAATATAACGTTTGATATTGGAAACGAATATGGAGAGGTGTAGTACGGACTAACTTATTGAGCTCTGGTACCAATCTAAGGCCGTGTCCCCACTAGAGACTTAATTGGGAATAACGCCATACTGAAGTATGGCGTTATTCCCGATTAACTCTCTAGTGAGAACACGGCCTTAGAGGAATGGCAGATTGCGCCTCCAAAACCATTCATAGAAAGCTGGAATAATAGACCGTCCTACTATGCTGACATTTGTACATTGTCACTTCAGATGTAACAGAGTGGAGATGTATGTTTGATAAATAAGGATATGTTCTTCCAATCTTACACAGAAGAATATAAGTTCAGAAATAGCAGCTTTCCAAAGCAAAGTAAATCGTACTGTCGCATATTTTGATCATAATTGGATTGGAAGCCATTGTTGCCAAAGGAGGGTAGCAGCTCAATAAACTGCCATATCTCTTTGTTAGTAAGTAAGTAAGTAAGTAAGTAAGTAAGTAAGTAAGCAAGCAAGCAAGTAAGCAAGCAAGCAAGTAGGCAAGCAAGCAAGCAGGCTAGTTAGTTAGCTAGTTATCTAGTTATCTAGTTATCTGGTTAGCTAGTTAGCTAGTTAGCCAGTTAGCTAGATAGTTAGATAGTTAGTTAGTTAGTTAGTTAGTTAGTTAGTTAGTGAATCACAAAAGTATATTCCGACCTGTATCTAAAAAACTGCTGATCCGATTTGGTTCAACCTTTAACACAATGAAGGAATTTACCATGCAAGAGGATTTCCGTACTTCTGCCGTGATCCAGATAAAATAATCTGGATCGGGATCGGATCAAGTTTTGGATCTGTGGATATCTCAGAAACTACTGGTAGGATCTGGGTCAAATCTCAACACCAGAAAGGGTGTGACCATAAACTAGGATTCCACAACGTTGAGCATGGTCCGAAAAATCCATAGCCCGCAGCTACCGAGATTCTATCGACCTTGTTGTTTTGGAAATATTGTAAGTTATTTCTGCTCTCGACTGTATACATCTATCACTAAGATGGCGTGATATAGAAAAATGTACAAATGTGGAGACGTCCGTGCTGGCATATGCTTAAAACATAGAAAAAAATAGTTTGATGAATTGTGTTTGATGAATTACATGTCAGCAATTGCTGTAACATATCACCAGCTGAAAACGTGAAACTCGGGCAATTTGTTCTCTATAGGTACATAGATGTTGAGTGATGATGCAGACAAATTGCGTTCCAGCGGTAGATAAATATACCTGGCGTTAATCCTGACAACGTTAATGATGTCAGTGCATATATAATGGCACGAGGTACGAAGATGGCACACATCGTCGTGAGTATGTGTCTCAAGTGGCGCTATCTTGTGAGGGTAACAGCCTTTGTTTAAGCACAGCATGGCAGCTGACGATACGCTTTGTGGAAATGTGCAATGCTTTAACACCTTCATGGATGTTTGTTAGGTGTTAGAAATTGCCAACTGACGAATTCCACAAATTTCACAAAGGTACAACAAATATTTATCCTTTGTCACATGACATATATTAGAGCGAATGTTTGATGGGTGTAAGAAATAGAGGAATCCAAATTGACTCTCAAGATTCTGACGTCATAATCAATTATGCCTCTTGTTAGTTGACGTCACAATCAGAATGCCTCTACTCAGTCACTAACATCGAAAAGGCAGACACGATGGTGTACGAATTGTATGCCTTTGATGAATTTACACACATTCCGGTGACTATTTTGAAACTAATTTGACTGTGAGTTGTTGCTATCGTAGTTTTAAAGTATTCAGCAGCCTAACTAGAGGTATAATTACCTTGAAATCGGGATTCTGGGAATGCAATGTTCAAAGTAAGCCCTATATCAATCTATTCCAACACACGAACAATAGTGAGCGGAGCTTAGCTAGAAATGGGAGGGGCATAGATAGAAATAGATCCTCCATTAACAACCCCAACAAATGTCTGAAAAGTGCCATTATGTATTCCCTGTCGTTCCAACTAGATGCATATCTCAGATCATACCTGCGATTGGCATCATATTATTATTGACGCCAGGGCGGTATTGGTTTTTATCAATCACTTAATCACTATATGACTTACGAGGTGTGTCTCGGCTTCAAAAATACACCGCAATAAACTGTACCAGCAACAGTACATTAAACGCATATAATCTAGATGTTAGCTGTGGATTACAGGTGAGTTGTTGGCAAAAATCCATCAACATAGCCGTGCCTATGCGTAGCAGGTTGAACGTCTCTCTGGAGGTTCTGTATTAGAATCTATCTCTTAGGATACGTTAGGATACCTTACGGTGATTTATGTTTGTATGACCATACCTCTGCTTTGCTTCGAGTGCTTCTATGTCGAATAGAATCTTTGACAACTGAAACAGTTTAGTGACTTTTGCGATGTAAATCTGACCTAAACCGCCCTAAGTGATTCGACTTAAGACTTCTGGTATTTGCGCGTTATACGATCTATCACTATGTTCAGGGGCGGATCCAGGAGGTCATTTAGCGGGGTGGGGTGGTATGGGGCTGGGGTTAGGTGGGGATAGGGGTGGGGATGGGGTGGGGTTATGGGTGGGCACACCTAAAATTTCAGGAGAGTTAACTCTAGAGAATGGGCTCACTCTACCAGCAGCAGGTAAGTAAAAAAACTGACAGCCCTGCCGGCGTGGGGGTGGGGTGGGGTGGGTGTGGGTCTGGTCACGTGCGAGTGGCCCCATGGATCCGCCACTGATAATGTGTTATTTATACACAGTAGATCGTGATATTGTCTAGGGCGATGCCATACTCATAAAACAATATCTTTCTTACTTTCCTTAGCGTGTCTTAAAACATGCACTTTCTACCTGTATCCCAATTGCTTTGATTGGTATTACGGTACTGCGACTGCGCAAGCTCAAACAAAATGGCAGCTGACAAAGAATGCGAATTATCATGTATTTTTCTTTGCTACGTTCAGTGTTATGCAACAAAGGAAATACGCAATGTCGCTTCCAATAGAAGGAGACATATGTTATATACTGCTTTGATGTCAGCAGCTGACATACATCGCATACCTGTCTTAGGTAGCTTGGTAAAAATATTCTCTGTAAGTTACAAGAATGTACTGGAATGTGGAGACGGACTGTCTAGCCTCACACGGTGAGATTTTTTCTTCGATTTACTATGATTTCCTACGTTGTGCTTAGAGATTTCCTACTGTAAACGCGCATAATCGCAGGAAAACAAAGCGTACGACATCGTAAGATGGCACCCCTCACACAGTACGATTTCGTTTGATTTTCCACAATTGCATACGTTTGCTAGTAGGCAATCTTAGCTTTGTGGGAAATATGACGTCTGATTCATTCTGACCGTTTTATGAATGAAGCTCTTGTTCTTTCTGCTTTGTTGGTTGTTGGAATAGGGAAGCGAAGAGAGTGTGAGAAATATCAGGATACTTTCGGAAAATCAAAGATGGTCGCCAATAAACTCGAAAATCTAAATTCTGAATAGAAGTCTTTGAATCTATCACCATAAGATATGTCAAGCTAAATAGGATTAAAATTCTCCAACCGTTTTAGAAGATGTTTTTATGAAAATTCTCGCGTCATCCAAGGTGGCCGCCAAATAAATTAATCGACCAATCAAAGTTTTCTTCTTCTACTACTACTACTACTACTACTACTACTACTACTACTACTACTACTACTACTACTACTACTACTACAACTACTACTACCACTACTACTACTACTACTACTACTACTACTACTACTACTACTACTACTACTACTACTACTCTTTTTTCTTTTTCCTTGGTAACGCGATCAAAGGATCGTGTGGAAAGCCTTTCTACCCAAAAATATTTACTGACAAAGAACACTAAAATGTAGGGAAATTAATTAACACACAGTATACGTCAGTATTATGTAGAAATACATTCTATAAATTCAAAAATATATTTATAAAATTATATAAATCATATCATTGCATAGCTATAAAAGCAATAAAACGGTGCTCATACAATAAAATTAATATGGACCACTTAATTTATATTTATTACAAAATACCCTGATGCAATTGCCGTACACACATGAATCTCCAAAACTGTTTAAAAAATTACCATAATATGAATATTTTGGCTACTGTGAATACATGATTAGACTAAATTTTAAAACATAAAATGAAAAAGCCAAGTCAATTTACTTTGAATGGACATTTTGAAAATTACCCCGGAACAAATGATACCAAAAACATTATTTGAATTACTAATCATGATATTTTCAAGGTTAAATTTGTGGTTGTTGAAAATTTAAAGCCAATTTGATGGGAAGCTGTTGCTATCATGCAGCAACCGCGTCCACACACTCAAATACTAGAATAAACAACACAAAATCTAGTAAAAAACATGTTTCCTAGCAAGAAATCCGTTGAATATTGTGAATGTAACTGGACTGGAAGGCATTGCTGTCTTGTTTTCCAATCGAGTCCAATCACACCCAAAACATTTTGTCCTGAAAAGATTTTAAGGAACTACTAAGCTGCATTGAATATGTAAATTTTTATTTTTCCATTTTTCCATTACATATTTCAACTTTACACGATCTTCAAAATAACTAATAGCCCAGAGAAACCATCTCGCCTCTACACCACTTGACTTTAAATCGATGGAGGCTATTTCCATTCAGTGATGCATGGTATTCACATTGTAGACAATATGCAAGCGAGAAATCAAAAATATGTTTTAATTTCGTAAAGTGGATAGTGCTAGGATCGTCATGTACATCGTAGGCTCTAGAGCAACGGTATTTCCAAATGCTCCAGTTGCCTAAACTAAGGCAAAATAATGCGATTTTTTTAACATCATTATTTACATTTTATCCAGAAAGGTCGTGAGACAGTATTTCGGTCGGTGCAATTTGGAACTGCGATGCATCAAACTTAATTAAAAAACGTTTGATGTATGTCCAAAACTGAGCAATAACAGTGCAATCGACAACTAAATGGACGAGTGTTTCCTCTGCTGTTAAACACAATAAACACTTGTCACTCTCAGTAATTCCTACTTTCTTGAGGAGAGAGCCTACCCATAGCCTTCTATGGATTAATCGCCAAACAACATCTCTGGCTCTATTAGGGATATGTTAGGAATGAATATTGTACCACACATCATTTCAATTTACCGGGAAATAAGTGGAATTTTCCCAAGCAGCAATTGCCTTTGGAATAGCCGGATTTTGTAGCTTTAACATGTGGTACCAATACTTGCATCTTACAGAACATGTGAAAATTCTATCCCCATATTTTAGCATAAGTTTGGATGTTTCAACAGTCATAGATGCTTTGGGTAGGCGAAACCACTCCCTAGGAATGGATACCTGCAACCGCTTTAAAAGGCGTTGTGCATCGATTGGTTGAAGCTTGGTTGTCTGCACTGTCTCATGTAGGGATTTCCATTCATGCGTGGTTGCACTAACAAGATCAGAGAAATATTTTACTACTGCTGCTGCTGCTGCTGCCGCTGCTGCTGCCACTGCTACTGCCGCTGCTACTGCTACTGCTGCTACTGCTGCTACTACTACTATTACCACTACAACAACTACTACTACTTTTTTTTGGTAACACGATCAAAGGATCTGTGAAATCCTTTCTACCCAAAAATATTTTACTAACAGAATACACAAAACTGTAGGAAACTTAATTAACAACACGCATATACGTCAGTATTTTGTAGAAATAAATTCTATAGATTAAAAAATATATTTATAAACATTACATTACACATACCAATATATATCTAAAAAGCACAAATAAGAGTGGCGACAGGGAACATCCTTGTCTTACTCCACTTGTCAATACAACTTCATCAGAAAAATAGTTATTGACCAGATATCGACTAGTTATGTTTGTATATAATACATAAATTGACCCATTTAATAAAATTTGGGCCTAATCTAATGCAATTTAAGGACTTGAAAAGAAAATCCCACTCGAGACGATCAAACGCTTTCTCATTATCAAGTCCAACAACAGCCGCAGAAATGCCGTCCTTATCAACATGACATTGGTCAATATACTTCAGTCAGGAATACCACATGTCTGATCATGATCAATAACCTCATCTAATACTCTACCTAATTTCAACGACAATGCTCTTGAAATTATCTTATAATCGACACAAAGTAGAGATATTGGTCGATAATTCTTCAATTCTTCCCTCTCTTATACAGAATTCGTACATATGCTTGAGACATGGAAAAAGGAAGGTGCCACACTCAAATATACTATGTACCACTTGCTGAAACGATGGTCCAAGCAAGTGCCAGAATGTGCGGTAAAATTCAGATGTAAGTCCATCATGTCCTGGAGCTTTACCTGCCTTCATTCCATGTAATGCTTCAGTTAAATCATATAGCGACAGGTGTTGTTCACAACTTTCACAGCACGAATCAGGGAATCGCTTATTTAAGTTGCCTAGAAGAAATGTTGTTGCTGCATCGTCACGACCTTCGGATGTATACAACTCATTGTAAAATGAATGAACAGCTTTTATAATATCTATATTTGAGTTGACCACAGCACCATTCCGCAATTTTAGCCGTCAGATAAGCTTTTCACCTCTTGCCTTTTCCAAAGTACAAAAAAAATTTAGTAGGCTTCTCACCTTCTGCTTGTAATTGCGCCCTTGATCGAATCTTCACGCCTTCAAAAGCATAGTGATCTAAATCATTAATTTGATTCTTCTTTTTTTTTAATAAGAAGCCATTATAATTTGCATCACCGGCATTAACTTTACCTGAAATTCGGAGTAAGAATTTGTCCAAGGTCTCTTACGTTTGCACCTATCACGGGCCTTTTTATTTGCAAACTGTCGTGAAAAATGAGTCAAACCAGCTCTGCCCTCTTCCCACCACTGCATCATATTTTCATATTCATCATTTTTTTCGAAGCCAATATGCCCAAAATCCTTCAATACGCTGATGATAATTAATATCATGTAAAAGGGAATTATTTAATTTCCAAAATCCAGGCCCGTGCTTAATTCAGTCAGCATATGTAAACTGATACACACCAAATTATGATCAGAAAATGCTACTGGAAACGTGATAACCTGCGTAAGACTGCCTTTAAGCAATTGATTCAAACATATCCTGTCTAATCGGGATGCTGACCTACCATCATTAGAAAACCAGATGAAATCGGTTCCTTCTATAACTATCAAATAAATCTTCACAATCGCAGAAACGTTTCAATTCATTATGAAACGTATCATTATATCCAGTGGTGGGTTTCCTCTCTTTATTTTGGTCTAAAACACAATTAAAATCCCCACCTAAAATTAAATTCTCGCGTTCATTATCTTGAAAGCTAGCGAATGCATCAGTAAATATACGACAACGAGATTCATGAGAAATAGGTGCATAGATACTCATAATAATTTTAATTGAATGACAATTATCAATTGCTACTTTGACCCAATGTCCACTTGTATCCGAAGATGATGATGTAACGATAACCGATTTAAGGCATCTGGGTAGAATTAGTATGGCAACTCCTGCACTATTATTAGTATGTATGTATGTCTGTATGACGGATTTATATAGCGCCAATTCCAAACTGAATTGCTCAAAAGCGCTTTACAAAATTTAGAATGCTCTTTGGAAAAGATATGTTTTTAGTAGTGATTTAAATGAGTCAATTTTAGAGCAGTTTCTAATTTCAGGTGGAAGAGGTTTCCAGAATCGCGGACCGGCTCGAGAAAATGCACGATCTCCAGTAGTTAAGTTTGATTTTGGTATGGTACATAGTAATTGTGTGCTAGACCTAAGAGACCTTGGTGCTGCTCTTTGTTGGATTAAGGATTTTAAGTACGGTGGGGCCAGATCATGTAGGCACTTTAACACCAACAAAGCCACCTTGTACCATATACGTTGTCTTATAGGCAACCAGTGCAGCTCCAATAGGACAGGTGTGATATGATCGAATCTTTTGGTGTGTGTAATCAGTCTAGCTGCTGTATTCTGCCCTCTCTGTAAACGATCTAATTGGCTAGATGGTATGCCTATTAACAGAGAGTTACAGTAGTCCAGGCGTGACGTGATCGTAGCATGTACGAGAGTTTTGACCGCGTTTTCATCCAGGAAGCTGCAAATTTTGCTAATGTTCCGAATGTTTATGAATTTGGAACGGCAGACAGTGGTAACATGAGCTTCCATCGATAGGGAATTGTCAAATGTTACGCCTATGTTACGGGCACTTGCACTGAAAGATACGTCAGCCTCCCCAATGTGCAAACTGGTGATGTCAACCTTATGTCTTAGGTGCGATGAGGTTATTAACAGAATTTCAGTTTTCTTATCATTCAACTGCAATAAGTTGCTTAACATCCATAGTTTAATGTCACGAACACAGTCTTCAACACGCTCACGAGCATTCACCTGGTCATGTGCATAGAATGCGAGATATAGCTGTGTATCGTCAGCGTAGAAATGGTAACTTATGCCATGAGACTGCAATAGCACTCCAAGGGGTGCTGTATAGATTGTAAAAAGGATCGGTCCCAGGACCGACCCCTGTGGCACACCCGATGTTAATTCATGTTCCTCTGATTTGATATTATTCACAATGATCATTTGATGGCGTTTTCTGAGATATGATGAAAACCAAGCAAGAGAAGTGTCTAAAATGCCCAGTTCTGCTAATCTAGATAACATGACATCGTGGTCTATAGTGTCAAATGCGGCAGACAAAATCCAGGAGAACTAGTAAAACACACTTGCGTTCATCCATGGAACATAAGACATCATTTTGTACGCGTAGTAGAGCTGTCTCAGTGCTGTGAAGTTCGCGGTATGCGCTTTGAAAAGGTTCCAGAAGATTATTTCTTACTAAGTGATCATTGAGCTGCTTGGCGACAACTCGTTCTAATACTTTTGACAGGAAAAGTAAACAGGTCTGTAGTTTCCATGCACATTTTGGTCTAGTGATGTCTAATATTTCCGTGAGTAGGAAATTTCACCTTTAAAAAGTTGTTTAAACGTTTCAAAAACTTTAGGCTTTTAATTTTCGTTTCCTGAAGTAAAGCGACATCAACATTTTGGTTTGCAAGTTCTTCTAAAAGATGCCGGTGCGTAAATTCAGAATTCAAACCGCTGCAATTTAGCGTACAAATGAGCATAATAAGATAGATAATATGCAAGCCTGCCATAAGTGACCTAATTATATTTTGACTTTTTACTGGCCTTATTTCTCTTCTTAGATCACTTTCCAAATTTTCTGGCAAAATTATGATCATTAAATTTAACCTTTTTCAAGTGACTGTAACGGGAAATGTCGGAATCGCACCGTAGATGCCTATAACGGACACTTTTGCTGTTACATACGGCACTAAAGCATCACCCTTTGATGAACAATACATTACCATTTCATCTGATACATGTGATGATTGAGTTTGAACTGAGTATTCTGACTCAGCAAGAGACATGTTATCATCTTCGATATCTTCTGCTTCAACGTCAGATTCGGAACTAGAGTCAGATTTATCACGTTTTGTTCTATTAATAATACCTGAAAACGTTGAAGACATACTCAAAGGAATATCATCTCCGTCTCTGTCGAGTCAGTTCTAAATTTATTTTATCCACATGGTAGAGCTTGTAACAATAAACAGTCGTCATTATCCAGGGCATCATCATCACCTGGTTGTCCTTTATCAATGTCATCAGGAGTCAAACTAATTCCCTCCTCTATAACATGAATCTTACTGTCATTCACATCAACATTCGCCGACTTAAGTTCTTCACCAGTATGTACATTCTGAGTTGATACCACATGAACCTCCGCAACAAGAGAAACCAGAGGCAGGGCATGGTGTGGATACCACTTTTCCTCCGGAGATTCAGAATTTACAACACTGCTAGCAGATTTCTATACTTCACTATCGTTCGGGCAATTGCGTTAAAAATGATCTGGAGATCCACACAACAGACATTGTTTTTTCTTGGGACAATCTCTTGCTCTATGATTAGTATCAGCACAAATTCGACATTCCTTCACTTGACCTCTGTACAATAGTGGCAGGATGAAAACACCATCAATGGATAACTTATTAGTTAGCGGCTTATTCACTTTATCAAGATTCCATTTTCAAGAGACTTATCAAAACGATAAGTTTCCCTCTCGATTTTGACAACTTGGCCATACTGTGAAAATTCCGCCACCAGTCGCTCATTTGAAATTTCTATCAGACTCAATCTCTTCTACTCCACATATTCCTCCCTTCACTATAAGATCGCTTTCTAACAAGCTGTCCTTTGCTTCCTGGTTAGTCACCGTGATATTCCATTGATGACGACTAATATTGATGAGACCCTTAACTATTAAAGGGGCAGCACCAATAGCGTCCTTTAATCCATGGTATACGTCAATAACTGAGACATCCTTTTTGTCGTGAAAGTGGGCGAGAGGCATTACACTGTACGATTTGTTATGATGACGCACGCTGTCGTGTCATATGCTAACGAATCGTATGATATTGTTACGAAATCGTGTGGTGCCCATGGTGCATGCCAAGTGACAATGAATAAATAATTGCACCATAATAAAATGTGTGGATTGGAGGATTCCATTTTATCCTTTAATCAAATTACGGCATAATCAACTACGTGACACATAGGATGACCTCATAGTCATCTACGTCATAATATTAATGACGTAGCTAAGTTCGTCAAGAACGCTTTATTGTCTTGGTGTACGAATTGTGTCTTTACTATTTAATAAGGCATACTATTGAATATTTTGCAACTAATTTGACTGGACGCTGTTGATGCCATAACTGCCAAAGGCAGAGGACTTACCTGTATAGTTTTCTGGAAATTACTCGTTAGGGAGTTCAGGGATCGATCGATCCCAACAAGTGTGGGTGGAGCGTAGCTAGAGATGGGTGGGGCAGAGCGAAAACTGGATTCCTCCATTCACCAATTGCCAATAGAGTAATCCATTTCTAGTTATGCGCCTCCCATCTCTAGACAATTATCGCCCACTTGTATGCGTGTTGGCATCGACTTGAAACTTTGAATCCTGAATTCCCAGAATCTAAATTTCAATATATTAATACTGGTAAGCTTTTAAATATTTTAAAACTAACTTGACTGTCGGCTGTTCAAAATCTTCAAATTACGTTCAACGTATTTAACAGAATGTTTATTGAATTGTAAATTTATCATGTATATAACATTCGTGCAGTTTCATGACAATCTTTCATTTTTTTTCGCGACGGAGCTACATCATTTTAATTGTGACGTCAACTAACACGTGACGTAATTGATTATGGTGTCAGATTCTTGAGAGTCATTTTGGATTCCTCTATTACTCACACCCATCAAACATTTGCTCTGATATATGCCATGTGACAAAGAGTACATAGTTTTTGCAACTTTCTGCAATTTGTGGAATTCATCAGTTAGTAATTCCTCACACCCAACAAACATTCGCGCTTATATATGCCATGTGACGAAGAATAAATAGTTGTTGTACCTTTGTGATATTTCTCACACCGAACAAACATCCATGAAGCATTGCACATTTCGACAAAGCGTATCGTCAGCTGCCATGCTCTGCTAAAACAAAGGCTGTTCCCCTCAGAAGATAGCGCCACTTGAGACACATACTCACGACGATGTGTGCCATCTTCATACCTCGCGCCATTATATATGCACAGACATCATTAACGTTGTCAGGATTAACGCTACGTATATTTATCTGGCATTGGAACTTGCATGTTGAGCGGCAATTTGTCTACATCATCACTCAACGTGTATGTACATATAAGGAACAAATGACCCGAGTTTCACGTCTTCAGGAGGTGATATGTTGCACTAATTGGTGACACGTAATTCTTCAAACGCAATTCATCATCAAACTAGTTTGTGTATGTTTTATGCATCTGCCAGCATACGCACATATCCACGTTTGTACATGTTTTCCATATTAGTAAAACTTAATTAAATGCATATATTCTTGCGAAATGTCACGTAGCGAGGCCTGGTATCGCTTTCTGTAAAATGCGGCTTTGATATAACACGCAAATATTCGTGCATAAGTGTTAGCTTTGAAATGTTAATCTAGCAAAGGCAGTAGGTCAAGTAAAAACTCGGTAAAACATCATCTGCATTTAGAGGCACGAACTAAACAATACCTCCAAAGATGCTTGCCATGTTACACGGCACACATCACGTGACCACATGTTATCTTCTTGGTGTGCCGTTAACCCTCTTTTGTTATTCAGCTTAAACCTTTAATGACTGGATAGTGGGCCAAACCGAATTTGCATGACAAATTTCATTATTTATTGAAAATATGCCACTGAAATGACTGGCTTGGATTTTGAGCCAGTCTTTCTAGTGGTAAATTATTAAAAAAAGTATCTCCCCGGGCTATAATATTAGCATCTTCGCGCTACTCAGGTAATGACCTAAAGTCGTCCTACAAAGGGAGGCTAGAAGCGAAAGCCGATACATAGTGTGATTTATATTTTTTCTCTACGAAGTTTTATGTCAAATTTTGATAAAATGAACAATGTTTATTAAACTATACACAATATTTAGGCAGTCCCAATTAATAATTTCACTCCCGCGATGATGGATATAAGGTATACATTAAGCATAGATGTAGGATAGTAAGAATTTGTCGAATGAAATTGTGTTCTAATTTCGTGCTATTTTTGTATCATTTATTTCAACTTTTTCTAGAAATTCCAAGTCCCAGTTTTCATGACTTGTTTATACTTTTGGGAATGTGGTCCTGCGATTTAATCGGAAATCGTGATTTTTTAAATATAAAATCGATCACGATGTTTCAAAACATAAAATCGTGCAAGCCTAGCTGACATCTGCATACAGAGGCAACTCTGACTATGTCTAACCTTCTTCAAACTGTGCTCAACATCCTCGGACGACACAATCTTCCCAGGAGATTGCCGTAGCTATGTGGAATGTATGTGGTCTGACTGCAACATCAAAGAGGCAAACCTTGGGTGCAGACTGTGAACACTATAAAATCGAGATTACATGCATTTAAGAGACTAAAGTAGCTAAACTCCCAGAGCAGAAACTTCAGACAGGCCATAAGCTATTACTCATGGAGAAAAAACAGGCCACATACCAGGGATTAGGCTTCGTAATCGGACAAAAGGTATTGGACCATGTCATTAGTTTTGGATACATCAGTGATCGCGTTGCTTTTATCGACCTGCCTATAGCAACATGAAAGCACACCGCCACTAAGTGTTGCATAGTCAACGCATATTGGCCAACTACTAAAAGAGCGAAAGACAATCCAGCAAAATTAGATTCCTTCTATGTAGAACTGAACTCTGCCATTACTATCCTAGCTAGATGGCAACTGTTTATGTGTGGAGATTTCAACTCAAAGCTGGGGTAAACTCAGTATTGCTGACAAAAGTTCAGGGCATGGCTTATGCATGGGATCACATGGAGAGAGCACACCCAACAGCAATGGAGATGCGCTGGTGGCATTCCTTAGTTCCAATGGCATATTTGCCACAAATATGGCTTTCAAACATTCATGCCATCACATGGACTTGACACATTGCTTATCACAAAGCCTCAAAAGGTTCTAAGGCCACAACATCTGTCTTCAACCAAATAGATTTCATACTATGCAAGACAGCAGCAAAATCCCTACTTCGGGATGCTCGTTCATATGGAGGCACAGACTTCAATTCTGATCATAAGCCAGTCATTATGTGCCTCCATATGAACCAGCCCTACCTAATGTTTAAACACCATACCAGGCAAGAGGGTAGAGTCACTTACAACTTACCCAAGCTCATCAGCGGCACTGACACTCAATTGGCATACAAAAAGGCCCCCGGGGAGCAGATAGATAACATCGACATCAGCTCCGATCCAAACGAAGCACTGACCAAAATACTGAAATCTATGGAATAATCAGGTACTAGCACCATAGGTGTTCTAAAAAAACCAGAACTAGGTATACTGACGACCATCTCGTAGTAAAACTGTCAGCAGAACGGAAAGCATTATGACTGCGCATCTATCAAAGTGGGCAAAGTGAAAATCGCACCAAACTACGCCAGGAACGCAATAACATTCTGTACCAGATTAGCAAACGCATAAAAGATCTTGCTATCCAACAGGCAGTCTCTCTAGCAGATTAAATCACTGCCACGGATGACTGCCACAAAATGTTTCCTGAGAACTACTGACTACACACCACAACTCAATGTACACAACTCTGAAGGACACTTTATCAAGACTGATCAGGGCAAAACCGAGGCAATTGGAGAATGGTTCAAGGAACAGTTCACTAACCACGATGATTAGCCATTGCACACATTCTCAGGAGACCCTAGGCCATTACTAGCACCAATTAATACAGCAGAAGTTGAGAAGGCACTTAAAGCCCTGCAAAATTGGCATGCATCAGGACCTGATTACATGAGCAATGAACTATTCAAATACGCATGTGACATTATCTCAAACCCGATCACGCACCTAATCAGCTTTTATACACCGCCTTCACATCGACGCTGTAGGCCAAGGCACCCTTATCGCGCTAACCAAGCCCAAGAAGCTACCAGGTTCCCCCAGCCAATCTGTGGCCCATTGTGCTCCTTAACAGCATATGGATCATCCTATACAATGTTACTCTATGCCGCATCCGAGACAAAATTGATGACTTCGCCGGATCATGTCAATGTGACTTCAAACGTGGGCGCAGCTGCACTGACATTGCATGGGCTCAATGCATGCTTGTGTCAGTAGTCATGTCCAAACACTGGGGTTTCCACAAAATCGGCAATAACATGTCATGCGCCTTCGACACAATTAAGCAGTCAAAGATCCTAGATGTACTATGCCAAGCCAGTTGCAATGAAGATGAGCTACGACTAGTGAGCCTACTGACAGCAGACACCAAATTGAGTGTATGAGTCAAGTCAGTGAAGTCTGTGGAATTGGAGACATCAATCGGCTCCCCACAGTGAGATGGTCTATCCCCTGTGCTTTTCACCTGTTACCTGGCTGCTGTATTGAAATCCGTGGGGGGAAAATTCAAGTAGACCAAATCCCCTGGTGTCAATACTGGGCACGCCGCTAGAGATGGAATATGCCGACGATGTGGACTTTATAGATGAGGAAAAGAACCCCTTGACGAACTTCTCCCAATAACTGCAAGCAAAATGAATTCAAATCAGAGTTCACCCACATATACCTATCTACAAAGCATGAAACTAAAGAAAATGTTGATCCACTCCGCGGCGGTGAACCATAGAGGAAAAGTAAAATCCTGGGCTCACCGCTTTGCAGTACTGCTGACATTGCTGCAGGCTTATCATGGGGAACATAGCTTTCCAGTCCTTCTGTAAGCTATGGATTCGTAGATCAATGATGCCCTTGCTAAAAGGACTGCGTTTATACAATGCAACCTGCGCATCCTTGATGATGTGTAACTGTAAAAGATGGCAGCTCCAAATGCAGCTCTAGACAAACTCGACGCATGCCACCGCAAACACCTACGCACCATCACTGGACACAGATGGCCAAACAGCATAATTTCCTACGGTGCACAATACAAGCTGTGTATTACGTCGCTGATGTCTGTAAAAGTCGCCCAGCAAAGATAGTTCATGTTTGGCCATGCGCTAAGGATGCCAGAAGAACACCATATTGAATTCACCATACTCGGAGCCAGCAAATACAAAACCAGGAGAGGACGTCATTGCATAAATCTTCTAAGCGTGCTATGAGCTGACCTTAAGAAAGCATGACTCTGTACACTCAAGTCAAGAACGGACCTGAGGAAGCTAAGGATTTTGGCTGAGGACAAGACACAGTGAGCAAAAGTGAAGAAGGACTGATCGCAGCTGTAGGATGTTTCTACTACTACCGCCGCAGAATATAGTAATCATACATACAGTTAACACTTTAATTGTTGAATAGGCAAAAAACTGCCTCTGGAGTGGTATTTAAAATTCTCCATTTGCAGCCCAATAGAAAGCTATTTTTCTAAATTCCACTGGTAAATTTATTAAAAAAACTACTCTTCAACTTCTCGCGAAGTCTTGAACATTAAAGGGTTAATTGATATAAGTAGAATTTTAAGCGCTTTCAGTCACAAGGGGGGGGGGGGTGGGGGGGTGGGGGGTAATGTGAATATTATAACTAGGTTTGATTGCATAAAGTGTATCTCTGAATGGTTCAAGTAGCAATATTCATCACCTAGTGCAAAATCTTGAATAGGTGTCATCTAATTCTTGGAGACGATGTTTTATAAGTGTTTTTCATGGTGCACACACATGCACGACATGCGCAAATATAGTCTGAACCGAACAACGAAAATATATTGTTTACAGGTTGTAGCGATGATAACGCAGGTTACGGGGCCACTCCTCGAATTGTATGTATTTGATCGATTTACTGTTTAATAAACATTCTGCTGCATATTTTGAAAGGAATTAGACTGGGTGCTTATTGCAGGCAGCAACAGCACGTGCTATTGCTTCCATAAGGAAGCACCGCCACCCAGTCAAATACGTTTCAAAATTTCAACAGCTTTACCTATATATTTGAATTTGAAATTGGGATTCTGGGAATTGAGGATACAAGGGTATAAATCGGTCCCAGCATGCGTTAAACATGGGCGGAGCTTAGCTAGAAATGGGGGGGGGGAGGGGTTATAGCTAGAAAGGGACACCTCTATTGATTTGACTCAATATATCAAATAGTTTTATGCCTTGCGATAGACATCCCTATTCATAGTGAACCTAATAGGTAAAAACTGACACAGTTAATAAGAACTTTATGGTTCAAAGGTGCCACTTGCTTTGCGATATTTGTTCCACTGAACTGTGATATCACAATTTATCAAAGTAAGTCGTTTGAAGTTCTGATACGCTTCATAGTTCAAAGCTTTATAGATACCATTCCTTAGCACGCACGCGCTTGTTTACAGAGCACTACATACCACCTGATATATGCCAAGTGACAGACAATGAACAAATAATTGCACCATAATTAAATGTGTGGAATGGATGATTCCAGTTTATCCATCAATCATATGACGGCATAATCAACAACGTGACGTGTAGGATAACTTCATAATCATCTACGTAATGATATAAATGACGTAGCTCACGACGCTTAATTTATGACAGGCAAAGACTTGTTGTACGATTTGTATGTCTTTACTATTTAATAAAGCATGCTGTTGAATATTTTGAACCTAATTTGGCCGGACGCTGTTGCTGCCATAGCTGCCATAGCTGCCATAGGCAGAGGCCTTACCAGTATAATTTTATGGAAATTAATAGTCAGGGAGTTCAGGGATCGATCGATCCCAACACGGGCGAAGTGTGGGTAGGGTTTAGCTAGAGATGTGTGGGGCATGACTAAAACTGGATTCCTCCATTCACCAAGGACATTTCCAGATTTTGCTAATCTCCGCCCACCTCTATCTAAGCTCCACCCACAGTTCATTCGTGTTGGGATCGATCGATCTCTGAACTTCCTGACTATCAATTTCCAAAAAAAACAATACAGGTAAGGCATCTGACGCTGCAGCAACAGCGTCCAGTCAAATTAGTTTCAAAATATTAAACAGCAAGGTTTTTTAAATAGCAAAAACATACAATTCGTACAACGTGTCGGACTATAAAGCGTTAAAGACGGGTTTACTCGAATCATTCACGATGTCACGATTATGACGTCGGTATACACATCGAGTAGTTGATTATGACGTCATATGATTGAGCGAGGAAAAGGATTCATGACTTGCAATCCATTTCTAGCTATGATGCCCCTCACATCGCTAGATAATTTTCGCCCACTTGTACACGTGTTGGCATCGACTGGAAACTTTGAAGCCCGAATTTGCATAAGTTAAACTTCATTATAATAATACTGGTAAGCTTTTGGATATTATAACACTAACTTGCCTGTGCCTGTTCAAATTACATCAAAAGTATTCAACAGAATGCTTATTAAATTGTAAATTCATCAAATATATAACATTTGTACACTTTCGTGACAATCTTTCGTTTTTTTCGTGACAGAGACACATCATTTTAATTGTGACGTCAACTAACACGTGACGTAATTGATTATGACGTAAGATTCTTGAGAGTCGTTTAGGATTCCTCTGTTTCTTACACCCTTCAAACATTCGCTCTGATATATGTCATGTGACAAAGGATAAATATTTGTTGTACCTTTGTGAAATTTGTGGAATTCGTCAGTTTGCCAACCTCTCACACCTAACAAACATCCATGAAGGTGTTAAAGCATTGCACATTTGGACAAAGCGTATCGTCAGCTGCCATGCTGTGCTAAGACAAAGGCTGTTACCCTCAGAAGATATCGCCGCTTGAGAGACATACTCACGACGATGTGTGCCATCTTCGTACCTCGTGCCATTATATATGCACAGACATCATTAACGTTGTCAGGATTAACGCCAGGTATATTTATCTGGCACTGAAACCGGCATGTTGAGCGGCAATTTGTCTACATCATCACTCAACATCTATGTACTTATAGAGAACAAATTGCCCGAGTTTCACGTTTTCAGCTGGTGATATGTTACACCACTTGCTGACACGTAATTCATCAAACGCAATTCATCATCAAACTCGCTTTTGTACGTTTTAAGCATCTACCAGCACGTTTGTACATATTTTCCATATCAGTAAAACTTAATTAAATACAGTTATTCTTACGCAATGTCACGTAGCGAGGCCTGCTATCACTTTCTGTAAAACGCGGCTTTGATATAACACGCAAATATTCGTGCATAAGTGTTAGCTTTGAAATGTCAATCTAACAAAGGCAGTAGGTCAAGACTCGGTAAAACATCGCCTGCATTTCGAGGCACGAACTAAATAATACCTCCAAAGATGTTTGCCATGGCGTGTGGCCCATATCACGTGACCACATGTTATATTCTTGGCGCTCTTTTAACCCTCTTATGCCAGCTTAAAGTTTTAATGGCCGGATAGTGTGCCAACCCCACTTCCGTGGTCGTCTTGGGGAATATCGATTTACAGGCCAAAATTCATTATTTATTGAAAATATGCCACTGAAATGACTGGTTCGGATACCGAGTCAGTCCTTCCAGTTGATAAATTATTAAAACAATCGTCTTTTCTTGGGCTGCAAATGAGCTGCAAATGGCCACGAAGTACAATTTTCGATTCCCTTGACAATTAACCCTTTAATGGTCGAATAGGAAAAAAGCTGCCTCAGCGGTGGTATTGAGAAATATTCATTTGTAGCCCAACAGAAAGTTATTGTTTCTAAATTCCACTGGTAAATTTATAAAAAAAAATACTCTTCAACTTTTTGAGAACGCTTGAACATTAAAGGGTTAATTACTATAAGTAGCATTTTGAGCGCTTTGAGACGCAACAGGGTTAATGTGAATGCTATTACTAGGTTTGAATGCATAAAGTGAATCTCTGAATGCTTCAAGTAGCAATATTCATTAAGAGGTGTAAAACTGTGGCTGCACACACGTGCACGACCTGCGCAAACATAGTCCGAATGAAACAAGGGACTTATATTGTTTACGCGGTTTGTAGTGATGATAACGCGTGTTACTGGGTCAGTACTCGACCAACACCGAGCCATATTGGCCCGGTGTTTGTCTAGTACTGGCCCAGTAACTGGCATTATCAGGGGCAGGCATGTACAGTTCCTCAAATCACTTTTGACTTGATCAGCCATCAGAGAGATATACATTTCATGACATCAGCGGCAATATTAATCCCGCGTTTGTCGCGTTGAAATGGTTAATATCGAAAGATTTTAATTTATTATTTTGTCAGCGGTCGCTACACCAAGAGTGTCACCAGCAACTTTTTAATATACGTTATATTTTCAAAGAGAACTAGATTGAACGGGCGATGAATAACCATCGCAAATCTCACCCCCCCCCCCCCAACCCCACCCTACATTCACCGCATTGACCGTATACCACTCATCCACACCTCTGGGTGTGGAGCCAAATGTAAATATCGTTTTATATTCAGGACTCATATGGGTAAGACACATACCGAATTTTGTTGAATTCCGTCCAACGATTTCGGAGTGGATATCGCGAACGAGAGAAACGCAGGAGAGACGGACGGGCGGATAGACGGACGAAGGCGATTGCAACATCCCCGACGAGGTTTTTAAAGTGGGTTGGGTGGGGTGGGGGCCATAATAATTAATCAACACGATTTGGATACACTCCCTTTGCAAATATCATGACTATAGAAGTTGCACCTATAGGTATGCCCCTGTTACCGCTGGTTACTGGGCCCGTACTGGGCCAATATTGTCCCAGTAGCCCGCGTTATCACTGATGATCACTAAGATGCTTACAGAAAAAGCGACTTCATTAGGATGCGTTACCATATCAACACAGACCTCCCATCAATACGTTGTTAGAAATAACTATGTCTGACAGATGATCTGTTTATATTGTTATATAATATTATTACTAAGTAATTAACCCATTTCCTTTAGTGATTGCAATATCCTAATTGGTGTCTAATTCGTCCAGGGACGGCATAAAACCGATATACATTGGCTTTGAGTTTGCCGTGAGGAGGAGATAGCTCAGGCTATAACGCGCCGAGCTGCAAACCTGGCGATCCCAGATCGCTTCTGAGACGCGATCCAGGATTGCCGGTTTTGCAGCTCGGCACGTCAGCCGGCGATCGCGGGAGGTATAGAAAATATCGTTCACGCCTCTCTCTCTCTCCCTCTCCTCTCTCTGTCTCTCTCTCTCTCTCTCTCTCTTTCTCCACCCAGGAGTATCAATGGGTACCGGTGTAAAAAAAAATGGACACATTACTAATAATAGACTGAAATAAAACCATCTTAGATATGGTATGACTGGGACCTGTCATCAGGGACTCGGTAGACGCTAAACAAACCAATAAATAACCTCTTGTAGTTAGCCATGGAGATGTAAAACTCCTAGCGGAAAGGGGTGGTACTAATGTTCACCTCGGTGCTTAGCGTCTATTCGCACCAAGCGCGACCGCGATCACGAACATTGTTTTTCCGCCCGAATCTTCGAGCGAACGACTAGTTCACGCCTGCAACGATAAAGTGAGCGAACGCGCGACCTCTGACAGCATTTGTAGTTTCTGTTATAGGCAAAACGCCACCATGACCAACATTTGTTTTGTAAAAAAATGACCTCTGCCGCGATCTTGAATGACCTCTGCCGCGATCTTGAGAAATATCCATTTGCAGGATAAGACTATAATAAAGAATATTTTTGAAAATTTGCCACTAGACTGGCTCATTAACCGATTTTCCATTGGTAAATTTGCAAAAATACTCTTCTTGGTTTGCAATTGGACACAGGCTAAGCAGAAATTTGAATTTTCTTGACCATTACACTTTTGATAAATGTCCATTTGAAGGATAACAAAAATTAATTTTTTGTAAATTTTCGTTATAAATTTTATAAAAAGGCCCTTTTAGGCTACAAAAATCTAAATTTTTTTTAAAGTATTGACGTATTTGATTATGACATCAGCTACTTGAGAGACAGATCGGATCCCTCCCCCATTTATGATTATTGTGTTGCTGTTGTGGAGCCTGGGATTGCAGGCTTGAGTTGACTAGATCATCTATCAGCCATTCTCAAGATACACAATATGTTAGTATTTCGACATGTTTATTAACGAGCACGTCTATCGATCATTATTCAGTCTATTTAACCCTATAACACTGAAATTTGCTCAAGAGAATTTCCTGATAGAAATTGCCAATTTTCATAGCAAGAGAAGACTATTTTTGAAAATTTACCACTGGAATGACTGGCTATGTTATCGAGCCAGTCATTCAGGAGGTAAAATTTTCAAAAATAGTCTTCTCTTGCTATCATTGTTGTGATCATAGATTGTAGGTTTGATTTGACTACAAACCTATAACAGAAGATTAACATGGAAGGAGCACATCCAGAACGCAAAGGCAAAGGCCAGAAGAAAGCTAAACATCATGAGGAAGCTGGCAGGAATAAAGTGGGGTGCCAATGAAAGGATCCTCAAGACCATCTACCTAGGTGCAGTACGACCACACCTTGAGTATGGATCAAGCTCATGGATGACAGCAGCTAAATCTCATCAACAGAACATCGACAGAGTACAAAACCAGGCCCTGCGCATCATCACTGGTGGAATGAGATCAACACCAATAGAAGAAATGGAGCAGACAGCAGGCATCCCCCCACTTAGTAAAGGAAGGGAATGCAAAGTACTGATCAAAGCTGCAAAGTTCAAATCGTTCAACACCACCCGATGAAGATCAGGCAAGCACAGCTGTCATCAGGAAGACTTAAAAGATCAAGTTTTGTGAAAGAGACAAAAGCACTTCAAAGGAAACACCAAGAAATGTTGCCAGCACAAATAGAAGACCCAAACCACACCCTTGATCCTCCACCCTGGGAAAACAAACTAGAGAGCATAGCTATTCGCACTACAGTACCTCATCTCACAACCAAAGATGAACACTGTGATGTGAGCAAGAAGGCCCTGACCCTAGCCATGCTGGAAGAAATGTACCCTCAGGAGACATGGATAAGGATCTACACAGATGGATCAGCCAAAGATGCAATTAGGAGCGGAGGTGCCGGACTGCACATACAGTATCCAAACGGACAACATGAGTCAGCTGCAATACCGACAGGCAAACACTGCACAAACTACAGAGCTGAAGTCGAAGCACTGGTTCATGTAGCTAATACCATCAGCAGAACAGCAGACCCTATTGCACAGATTGTCTTTTTATCTGATGCCCGCTCCGTCCTTGAGGCTATCACCAAAGGTAAGCTGCCACAACTTGAAGAAGCACTACAAACTATCAAATGCTTTCGGATAGCATTGCAGTGGATCCCCTCACACTGTGGAGTCCAAGGAAATGAGGAAGCAGACAAGATGGCAAAGGTGGGTGCAGAAGAGAATCAGACAGAAAACATGGTTACGAATACAGAGATGAAGACTATCATCAAGTCACTCTATAGACCACCTCAATCAGAAGATGCCTACCATCATCTCTCGAGGCCAGAGCAAGTGACCATTTTTCGTCTCAGAACTGGACATAACAGACTAAACCAACACATGTACAGGCGGTTCCACCTTACGACATCGCCCGCTTGTCCTTGTGGAGAAGCAGAACAGACCACAGAGCACATACTGCAATGTTGCAGTACGTATCAGCTGCTGAGAGAAGAGATCTGGCCTTTGTCAACCTCCTTTCTTGAAAAGCTGTATGGGCCTGTGGAAGAACTGCAGAAAACCACATATTTCATCGTAAGAACGGCTCTCCAAGTGTGATACCAGCGATCGAAAAGAAGAAGAAGAAGAAGAAGATTTGACTAAGTCATCACTCACACATCCTTAACACACACGCCCCCACCCCACCCGCCTGCACAATTTTATGAAATTGCACAACCCTAATTATCCTAGAAGCCATGATAAGACGATAGATGTGCTTCCTATGTTGATGAAAAGGGCAATGCCCATCAGCACGCTAATGTTTTGAAACAACACTAAATGTCAACCCATCCAATACGCGTCCATCATCATTTCGGTCTAGGTTAAATTTCAATATGTCACGCGTGGAACGATACTCTGTCATAGAAAATGCATGGCTAAACCATTACCATGGTAACATTGAGATAGACGCATCCCGTCTATCACTTACGTATCTGAGGTCATAAATACGTCACATGTTAGCTGCCGTCACAATCATAATGACGTATTTCCGTCACAAAAATCGAAAAAACTCCATCACGAAAGTGCACGAATTTTAGGCATATGTCTTTGATGAATTAAAAATTTTAATAAATATTCTATTGAATATGTTGAAAGTAATTTGACAGGAATCCGTTGCTGCCATAGGTTAAATTAGTTTCAAAATGTTCAACAGCCTACCTGTGTAGTCATCTGGAAATTTTGATTCTAGGAACGCAAAGTTTCAAATCTATTCCAAAACACGGAGAAGTAGGTGGAGCTTAGGTAGAAATGAGCGGGCATAGGTAGAAATTGAGATATCTATTATGTAGATATAGGACGTTATACAATCACTCTGGTATATCAGTTCTAGCTCTCTACATTTACAGATTACATAATCGCAGAATGGGCGTTTCCAGTTTTAGCTATGCCCCGCCCATCTCTATCTAAGCTCCACCCACACCTCGTCCGTGTTGGAATCGATCGATCTCTGAACTCCATGACTATCAATTTCCAGAAAGCTATACAGGTAAGCTGTTAAATACTTTGAAACTAAGTTAACTGGGCGCTGTTGCTGCCTATGGCAGCAACAGCGTCCAGTGAAATTAGTTTCAACATGTTCAACAGAATGTTTATTAAATGGTAAAGATATACAATTCACACGTGTCGAAATATTAAGCGTTAAAGTGGACTATATTGAGCCATGCATGACGCCATGCTTATGACGCCATCCTACATGTCACTTAGTTGATTATGACGTCATATGACGGATGGATACACTTGGAAAGGTCCATTCCAGTTTATCCATCAATCACATGACGTCATAATCAACTATGTTATGTAGGATGACGTCATAATCAATCACGTCCTGAATGACATAACTAGGTTCGCCACGAACGCTTAATTGATGACGGACTAAGCGTTGCTGTATGAATTGTATGTCTTTACTATTTAATAAACATTCTGTCAGTCTAAAAATATCCCGTCATTAAAACGAAAACCACATATAATTTGACAACAAAGTGGGTAGAAGCTTACCAAAGATGAGTGTCTGTCAGATTTTAAAGACTACATAAAGCTGACAAAATATAGACAAAGTTCCATTCAATCGGCTGTAATTATTTGGATAATTGGACAAACACACGCCCGCTTAACTAGTCCTGAACACTCAGGGTACAAAAGTAAGAAATAAAATGGTCACTGCACATGGAATCGTTGTGGAAGGGGTTGGGGGTTGGGGTGGGGTGGTTGGGGATGGGTGGGGGTCTTGGGGGGGGGGGGAGGCGTTATTCCTTGAAAATCGTTGAAATCTAGACGTTCTTCGAGGATCTCCTGTACTTTTTGAAGTAAATGTGGGCAATTAGTTGACATTGACCTTATTCAGGTTTTACTCATTTTCTACCCCGCTGTAGAGATATAAACTATTAAATATTTTGAAACTAATATGACTATATGGCATCAACAACTAACAGTCAAATTAGTATCAAAATATTCAACATAATGTTTATTAAATTGTAAATTCACCTGAAAACCCTCATACAATTCATACAGTTTCGCGACGAACATTTCGATTTCCGTGAGGAATCTGCAGTTTTTCCATCCATCATATGACATCATAAACAACTACGTGATGCGTAGGATGACATCATAATCAAATTACATAATGAATGACTCGATTTAGTCCGTCTTAAACGCTTAATAGTCCGACACGTTGTACGAATTGTGCGTATTTTCTATTTAATAAACATTCTATCGAATATTTTAAAACTAATTTGGCTGGCGCTGTTGCTGACATAGGCAGCAACTGCACCCAGTCAAATTAGTTTCAAAATATGCAGCAGCTTACCTGTACAGTTTTCTGGAAATTGATTGTCAAGGAGTTCAGGGATCGATCGATCCCAACACAGGCGAAGTGTGGATGGAGCTTAGCTAGAGATGGGCGGGGCATAGCCTAAGCTGTAAATGTTCATTAGATAAAGCACTACATATTTTGGGAACACTGTTCACTTATTGTATACCCTCTGACGAATGTAGCGATTGTAAGGCCTATGTAGGTTGAATATCGTGACCATAAGATAGGCCTGCTGGTATCTCCCATGTGACGGTGATAGTAGTTTCCATGTTTAAAAGTGCATATTCAAAGCCCAATACTTGAAAATAAAATCAATAAAATTGTATACGTTTGTAGGCTTAGATTGCGTGTCTAGATGTAATGAAACGAAATAATTGCTCACATATATCACGATGATTTCAATACGTATAGATTAATTTAGTTTTTATCTTGTAAACTCCAATTAGATACACTAGTCCATAATTCAAATTCACAACTAAAATTTTTTATTAATTTAGACTGTTGTTGTTGTTGTTGTTGTTGTTGTTGTTGTTGTTGTTGTTGTTGTTGTTGTTGTTGTTGTTGTTGTTGTTGCTGGTGGTGGTGGTGGTGGTTATGGTGGTGTTGCTGTTGTTGAATCAAATCATACTATGTTAAGATTTATTTCGCTTTATTATATTAAGGTACACAAAATAAGCCTCCAAAAGGATACAATTTAAAATGTTTTATTTTCAAGCATTCTGAAGTGAATATGCACCTGATCTATTACAACAATACGTGCAAACCAGTGGTACCATTCTCTACCAGACGCAAATTTTATTTTCCCACACACGTTTGTTGGCATATTGACAATTGCTGAATTGTACAGATATTTGAGACGTTTAGTATACATAGGCACTGCAGTTACACAAACCTATGTTTGAAGATAATTTGACGGATGGGCGTGACGGAATCAATTATGCTTGAGTCCCTGAACCACGAGATATGATGTAACATCAAAGAGACTCCGGTGATAAATTGCAGACATCACAGTTTGTTCAAAAGAATAATTGGATACTATGCAACTTTGAACTGTAATTCCTCCCGTTGAAACGATCTGCCAATATTTCTTGTTTTATAAAATACGCCTAAACATATGCGGCGAGGCTTTGATAAAGTCTTTATCCTTTCCTTTCGATAGCAGACATTCTGCACATTTAGCACAGTTTCATTCTTCTGTCTTGTGCTGTCGCCGGTTGGTCTTCGAGTTCTAATGTTGCTAAATCACTGATATAAAATGACGTTTAGATCCCTAAAATCTAACCACTGACAACAAGAACTACACGAATCAAATTCACTGTATGGTATGTAACAGTGTACCTTTCCAGGTTTAGGTATGCTCCGCCCATCCCCAGTTAAGCTCCACCCACGCTTCGCCCATGTTGGGATCAATCGATCCCTGCACTCTCTGAATCTCAATTTCCAGAAAACTAAACAGGTTAGCCGTTGAATATTTTGAAACTAATTTGACTTTGTGCCCAGTCAAATTAGTTTCAAAATATTCGATAAAATATTTATTAAATAGTAAAGACATGCAATTGGTGCAACGTGTCGGACTATTAAGAGTTTAAGATTGACTAAATCGAGTTAATCATGCTGTAATTCATTATGGCGTCATCATACACGTCACGCAGTTGATTATGACGTCATATGATGGATGGATAAACTGGAAAGGTCTATTAACATATAGTCTGAGATTTGTGTGCGACATGGAATTACTTTACGAGTTATTTGTACACATAAAACAACGTTCTATTGTAGCCATCTCACATTTGGAACCCATAAGATAGTACACATTGAAAATAAAATCGAAAAATCATGGACAATTCACGGGGACATGACAAATATTTTGAGATTGCTTTCTCTGAAATTGTTACCAATGTGTATATGTGCCCCACCTCATGCATCATCACCCACCAAGACTACTTCCAGCATTGGGATCTACGATATATCGATATATTCTTACGCATGATATATCGTGATATTTTAGGGCTCTATCATCCACCACGTGTGGCACCAAATATACATTACATATCTGAGGTAAGTTACACTAAGAGACCAGAGCTATCGTTATCTTCTATTTGCTGGGCTGTATTTAGGTGGCCATCTAAGCCACGTATGCCATTCCACCTAACAGCTATACACGGAAATAGATTTGTTTTGTTTGCACCATAGACTTGGTATTTTCAACCAATATACAACGGTTTGCAATTTGGATCAATAAAGTGTTCTTATTTTAAAAAAACACCCTTAACGCTTACCATACTGGTGTCAACACTTTGACTTTTCAAATTAAATTAAAAGATGAACTGGTGTTAATTTTTCAACAAGTTTGGTGGGAGATGGTGCTGTCGCAGACAGCAACATCTTCCACCAAAGTTGTGTGAAAATGTAATCAGTTTCTTTGATATTGACACAATAAAAGGTAGAATATTGACATCAGAGACGTATGGGTTATTGAATGCGAGGGTGTTTTGTAGCAAATATATTCCCGCGTTTAATCCATTCACACCTTGATGCAAGAAGCCGCGGCGTTGATATTGTGCCTGGATGCTGGTGATTCTAGACACACGTGCCCTGGGTCTACTTAGCAGCAAATAAAGAAATGATGGAATTTTAGCCATACAATCTGCAATATACAACCAACTGACTGACTGACCATCCAACCGACTAACCAACTGACTCACGGACTGAACGACAGACTGACAGATGAGTGGATAGAAGGATGGACGGATAGGGGGTGGCTGGACAGATAAACCGTCAAACCAAATGACCAAGCGACTAACTGACCGACCAACCGACTGACCAAACGACAGACCAACCAATCGACCGACCGACCGACCGACAGACCGACCGACCGACCGACCGACCGACCGACCGACCGACCGACCGACCGGCCGACCGACCGACCGACCGACCGACCGACCGACCGACCGACCGACCGACCGACCGACCGACCGACCGACCGACCGACCGACCGACCGACCGACCGACCGACCGACCGACCGACCGACCGACCGACCGACCGACCGACCGACCGACCGACCGACCGACCGACCGACTGACACACCAACCGGCTGATAGACTGGCCGAATGACTGACTGACTGAACGACCAACCGACTTACTGATCAAACAACCGACTGACAGATTGATGAATTGAACGACTGATTGATTGACCGACCGACAACCAGACGGACAAATTAACCAGCTAACCGTTATATGGCAGCAACATCTCCCAGTCAAATTAATTGCAAAATGTTCACGAGAATGTTTAGTCAATTGTACTGCCGATGTGAAGATCTTCACCATTTGATTATAACATCAGTTTACAAGTGACGTGTTTTGATTATGACGACATATACTTGAGTGACAGATCCAACCCGGCCAGCGGTCTGAGGATCTGTATCTCAGCATTGTATATATTTCTACATATCGTTTATGATATATTTCTATATTTCAATGTATTGCCTAGAGAGATTAGCAAATTAAACATTGCTACAGTTTCTTAGTACATTTAGAGCCGATAATCTTTCTAAATTCATCACTGTTTATAGACGACCGTCATTTATTGGTTGCGTCTCGTCGGATATTAACAACAACCCCAGAATGGATTGGCTGGAAGTTGTATCCATATGGAGTCTAAAAATAAATTATTGGCTTGGTTGGCCTAAATCATTTTAGATTCAATTCAGGAAAAATGTGTTTTATTTGTGGTCTATTGTAACGGCATTACCCAGCTTTTTCACGGGTATCCATTTATAATCTTGGACAGAGAGAGAGAGAGAGGTAGGTGACGAGCACTGAAGTAGCAAGATGGTTACGCACAGAGACACGAACCAGGATCAATGTGCATTTCCTGTGTGTAGTACTCGTGCTCGTGACACCAATACCTAGATATAATAACTCACAGTATGTCACATTGTCTTGGTATTTGACATTGCGTGACGAAACCCGAGAGGTAGATATATTCTGCATGTATGGTCTGTTTAACCCATGGAGATACATGGCGATACTAGTGTAAGTATATATGGGATCTGACTCTACCCGAAATCCCGTGGTTAAATACGCTAAAACCTAATCATACATGGATACAAAATAGGGTGGGGTGGGTGGATGGGTGGTTGGGTGGCGGTTAGCTAGAAATGGTCGGGTAGAAATGCTTCCTCTATTGTACTGCCATTTTAAAATCTCAGTATCTTAAAGGCAAATCAATAAAACGGGTGATTCAGTTTCAAAATGATTCAATTGGTAGCTGTGTGTTGCAGCAACACCCTCCGCTCAACTTTGTTTTCAAATTTAACTCAATGGAGGATTCCAGTTTCTCAGTCAATCATATGACGTCAGAATCAACTACGTAACGTGTAGGATGACGTCATAATCAATTACATCATGAATGACGTAGCTAAGCTTGCCACGAACGCTTGATTGATGACGGACTATGCGTTGTTGAATGAATTGTATGTCTTTACTAGTTATTAAATATGTCGTTGAATATTTTGAAACTAATTTGACTGGGAGATGTTAGACAGCAACAGTACCCAGCCAAATCAGTTTCAAAATATTCAACAACTTACCTATATAGTTTTCTGAAAATTCATAGTCGGGGAGTTCAAGGATCGATCGATCCCAACACGGACAAAGTATGGGTGGAGCTTACCTAGTGACGGACGGGGCAAACATGGAGCTAAAAGCTAAAACCAAATTGAGTTCAAAATATTCAACAGCTTAAACCCGTACAGTTTTTTGGAAATTGATAGTCAGGGACGTGGGCGAAGCGTGGGTGAATATTAGCTAGAGATGGGCGGGGCATAGCTAAAACTGGATTCGTACAGTCCTCAGTATCATATTATGATATACTTATTATATAACATTTGGCAATAATCTCATTGTTTCATATACAATAAATCCCACAAAGAGACATTTCTGTCTTGGATCATATTGGCGAGACAGTAGTAATCGTTGCTTCGTCTGCCTTTGTGGGAGTTGTGTTGGATAAAGGTCAACAATTTATGAGACGGAGACGAGTCTATAAATCCGAAATGTCACAGGCTTACGTCTGTATAGACTAGCCTATTATTTGAGCGTTGGCCCATTCACTGCCGCCTGAGGACATTATTCAGAACAAGATGGGATAATTATTGACGTGAATGTGCATTTATCGCCAAAGATATAACAAAAGTCAACCAGTTTATTGTGTTTGTTCATCGATATAATAGTTATATTACATAATTGTAGGTATTCACTTCTTTGTATTAAGCTTGCTCCGTGTAAAGGAGGTTCCACGTGGCCTGAGGACTACGTGACTGGCGACTCCATTTGTACAAGCTATCAGTCGATGATAGAGAGAGAGGGAGGGAGTGAGTGAGTGAGTGAGTGAGAGAGAGACGGGGCGTGCGTGCGTGCGTGCGTGCGTGCGTGTATGGGCGATGTGCGTGTGGAGTGTGCGCGTGCGTGCGCGTGCGAGGGCGTGTGTGGGCGTGCGTGCGAGGGCGTGTGTGCGCGCGTGTGTGTGTGTTTACAGGAGTGGGGTGGTGGGGGTGGGGGGGGGGGGGAGGGGGGTATGAGCGGACAATCGATCGGTCGGTCAGTCGGGCGGTCGGTCAGTTGGTCAGTCGGTCGGTAAGTCAGTCAGTCAGACGGTCGGCAGGCGGGCGAGTGAACGGTCAGACGTGCAGATGGATGGCCCGATATTGTAGCAGGCGTGCGGATGGGTGGGCAGGCGGGCGGGCAGGCTGCTGAGCGATAGGGCAGATGGGCGGACGATAAGGGAGACGAGCGGTCAGTCGATCGATCGATCGATTGAGTGTTTGATTGAGTTATTGATTGATTGATTGAGTGGTTGATTGAGTGATTGATTGAGTGGTTGATTGATTGATTGAGTTGTTGATTGAGTGGTTGATTGAGTTGTTGATTGAGTTGTTGATTGAGTGCTTGATTGAGTGGTTGAT
Organism: Chaetoderma sp. LZ-2023a; assembly: GCA_034401795.1. NCBI lineage: Eukaryota > Metazoa > Mollusca > Caudofoveata > Chaetodermatida > Chaetodermatidae > Chaetoderma > Chaetoderma sp. LZ-2023a. The sequence goes on along the minus strand of CM067363.1, from coordinate 69,857,903 downwards.
TGAGTGGTTGATTGAGTGGATGAGTGAATGAATGAATTAATGGCTCAATAGTGTGTATAACATTTAGTTGTGAATCGCGACTAGTATAGGTCTCTCTGTCTGTAGGTCTGTCTGTTGATCTGTCTGCCTGTCAGTTTCTCAACTTTCTGACATCTGGCAAAGCGGCATAAGTCGCAACTATAGCGCGTTTATTTTAATATTGGTAAATATATTTATACACCGATTTTCAAATCCACCATCGGTGTTAGTTTCACTTCTGCTGCTGGTGCCATTTCGGTTTCTCTTTTCTTGACAAATGTGCATCAATGTTAAACGAGCGCGCGCGTTTAGGCCTTCATACATGCGCATGCGCTTATTGCCTAACAATATCGACGATAGATAATTATAAAGAGGAGTGTAATTTACAATTTTTTCAAAATGATAATTCTTATAGCGCTAATAAAATTTCGCTATCTTAACTCGATGCACATTGATTTCCCAGATTCTCAATTTCAAAGCAATTACACAGGTAAGTTGTTGAGTACTTTGACACTAATTTGACAATAAGCTGTTGCTGATATACGCAGCAACAGCTCCCAGTTAAATTACAAAATATTCAACACTTGAACAGAATAGTTCATGCGCTGTAAATGTTTTTACGTATTTGGCCTTTCGTTTTCAAAGCGTTAACAATAATTTCCTGTTTTCAGATATCTAGCCGCATCTCAACTCCAGTCCATTGATGCCAGGAAGGTGTTTCCGTGCTTTGATGAGCCGGACTTCAAAGCCAAGTTCACTGTCACCATCCGCCATGAGCCAGGTAACCTGCAGAAATAATTCACCCCCTTCAATCATCTAAATGATAAAACTTAATTTTTCAAATTTGTTAAAGAAAATGTTAGTTTTCTCATAATTTTCATTTGCAACCCAAGATAAGATTATTCTTTGAAAAGTTGTCAATGTCATGTCTGGCACAGTTATCTAGCCAGTCATTCCAGTTGTGAATTTTCAGATATTCTTCCTTTGGTCTGCAAATCGACATTTCTCAAAATTACTGCAGAATCCACTTTGGTCAGCTTGACTGTTAATGAGATAAGCAATCAATACGTAACCCGTTATACTTCGAATTTGTTCAAGAAAATTGAAATTTTCTCATAGAAATGTCGATGTGCAGACGAAGAGATGACTATTTTTGAAAAATTACCACTGGAATGACTGGCTCGGTCATCGAACCAGTCATTCCAGTGGTAAATTTGATAAAATAACCTACTCTTGGCTTAACAAATGGATATCACACCAAAATGCGTGAAAATAAAATTATTAAAATTGTATACTGTTCAAGACTTAACAAGTAGCCTACCTCGATGAAATGAAAATAAATCTTAACATATTTTGATGGTTCATTCTGTATAAATTAATATAATTCTCTAAAATGTGAAATTGAATTAGAGACACGTATTATTAATTCAAATTAAATTATTTTATAGAGAATGACACCACGGTATGGTAAGCTTTATTTCGTAGCTTTGTATTGAGGTACACAATATAAGCATTTAACCCCTCTTATGTCAAAGCGCTTAAATACCATTTATATCAATTAACCCTTTAATTGTCGATGCTTTCTTTGCAGCCCTAATGAGTATTTTGCAAATTTATAACGAAAACTTACAAAAAATAGATTTCTGTTATTCTCAGTATTCGTAAAGAAAATTCAAATTTCTGCTTAGCAAGTGTCCAATTGCAGATCAAGAAGAGTATTTTTGAAAATTTACCACGGGAATGACTGGCTCGGTTACCGAGCCAGTCATTCGAGTGGTAAAGTTTTCAAAAAATGTTTTCTTAACCTGCAAATGGACATTTCTCAATATCACTCCTGAGGTCGTTTTGACCATTCTAACAATTTCATTTTGAAGCATTCTGTTGTGAATGTAGGTCTTCAGTAAGATTTATTTAGCTGTATATGCTGACTATTTTGAAAACATTTTGACTGAAAGTTGTTGGTGACTTTCAGACAAATTGTTTTCAAATTATTCAACACATCCGGAGTTATTGCCCATTGAAATTATTGTCTGGTGGCTTGCAGCAGGCAGCGAGTTAATGAGGAATTTATTCCACTTTCATTTGTCAAATATTTATTTAAAGGTGTATATTCACACCAGAATGATTGAAAATAAAATTGTTAAAATTGCATACTTTTATAAGCTTAAATTATGTGCATATGTGTAATGAAACGAAATAAATCTTAACATATGTTGATTTCATTCCATATAAATTAATATAATTTTTTAAGTTGCGAAATTGAAATAGAGGCCCTTATTTTATTTTCAGAAATTATACTGTGAATATGCACCTTTAAAAAAAATTTAATTTCACAGAATACAGAGCTCTCAGCAATATGCCCTCCAAAGGGTCGAAAACTCTTCCGTCCGGATGGATAGAAACGCGGTTCGAGGAAACACCTATCATGTCCACATATCTTCTGGCGTTCGTTGTCTCAGATTTTGAATATAAAGAGAAAATTATCAATGGATTCAGAGTAAGCCCAGAGTTAACATTTGAAAGTGAATATGATGATGATGATGATGATGATGATGATGATGATGATGATGATGATGGTGATGATGATGATGATGATGTTGTTATTGTTGTTGTTGTTGTTGTTGTTGTTGTTGTTGTTGTTGTTGTTGGTGGTGGTGGTGGTGGTGGTGGTGATTGTGGCGGTGGTGGTGGTGGTGGTGGTGGTGGTGGTGGTGCTGCTGCTGCTGCTGCTTCTGCTTCTTCTGCTGCTGCTGCTGCTGCTGATGATGATGATGATGATGATGATGATGATGATGATGATGGTGGCGGCGGCGGCGGCGTTGTTGGTGGCGGCGGCGGCGACGACCACGACATCGTTGTCATCGTCGCCGAATCCGGCGCCGCCGTAGTCGTTGTCGGCACCGTCCTCATCGGCGTCGTTAACCTGACAACTACCGATATACTCAGGCAGATAGTGAATATTGTGTGATCAGTTGATTACTGACACATAGTCATGATTACAGATCTCTCCCCCCCCCCCATCCCTCCTCTCCCTCCCTCCCTTCCCCTCCCTCCCTCCCCCTCCCTCCCCCCTCTCTCTCTCCCTCCCCCCCTCTCTCTCTCTCTCTCTCTCTCTCTCTCTCTCGTAGCGTTAAGCGATCACTTTTGGTGGTCTAAGCAGTGTCCAGTATGAACAGGTTTTGACTGTTTTGAATTGAATTGAAAGAATATTACTATTAAATGTAAATGCCCATCTAATCCTTTGTCCGTCCATAGCCCTACTTTCGTGCGCACGGGTTCGTATCCAGCGCATTATTTTTAGAATTTTTGCCTGGATTCGATTCACTTTTTAGAAACCAATATCGTATGAGAGGTTCTCACTTTGAATTGGATTACAGCGAGATACGTCCACAGTTACATCCCATGAATTACTTAATATCCGTCAGAAATGTGGCTTTTAGAGCATAACTCCAGGGGTCATGCAAGGAAATGTTTCCAATGTGTTGCGCGGATAGGACGTGCTAAGGCCTCTGTTAGGGTAAGCCAAATGTGTCTCCAGAGTTTTCTGACAGGAAATGCCAAAATACTTTAAAAACCTGTTTACGTTGGGTAACCTAGCCCTAAAACTTTAACCGTCAAATTTGTTCTAGATAATTTCAATTTTCTCATAGAAAATGTCCACTTGTAGACAAGTAAAAGACTTATTTGTAAGCGTATCACTGAAATAACTGCCTCGATTATCGAGTATGTCGGTCCAGTGGAAAATTGTTATAAATAGACTTCTATTGATCTGCAAATGAACATTTCCGAACATAATTGCATAAGCCATATTTGACAACTTGACCACATAATGATGGGGAGGAGCAAATGACAATGGCAATCACGTAGGTCTTCATTTTTTTTATAGAGCTGAATCTGTTCTTCATTTCTTAGCTCCGTGTGTGGTCGCAGCCGCAGATGGTCAATCAGACATCGTACGCGCTGGACTTCGCCGCGAAAACATATAAATATTTCACAGACTATTTTAATATACCTGAACTTATACCAAAAGCCGGTAAGAGATCACTAATTTGATCAATCAATTAATGAATCCATTTCCTCAGTCAATCATATCACGTCATAATTGACTACGTGACGTGTAGGCAGACGTCATACTCATTACGTATTGATGATTTGATTTAGTCCGTCTAAAAGCTTAATAGTCCGCCAGGTTGTATGAATTGTCTTTACTATTTAATAAACATGCTGTTGAATATTTTGAAACTAATTTGACTGGGCGCTATTGCTGCCTATGGCAGCAACAGCGCCCAGTCAAATTAGTTTCAAAATAATTAACAACTTACCTGTAGGCGTATAGTTTTCTGGAAATTGATACTCAGCTATCGATCCCAATATGATCGATGTGTGGGTGAAGCTTTGCTAGAGATAGGTGAGGCATAGCAAAAACTGGAAAGGCCCATCGTCTGAGTACATGGCCTATATTATCCTCGCTCAATAAGTGTTATGCTTCATCGTTTTACTCCGACATATCTGTAACATGTGACGTAGATTTTGACATTTGATTGTGACGTCAGTCAAGATGGCTTCGTTCTGTTAATGAATTCAAACTTGATTGACAGGGTTGGGACATAAATGCTGAGGAAGCACCTTTCAAACCTTTGAACTCTGATTCCTCAGAATACCAAATTCAAGGGAATTATACAGGTAAGCTTTCGAATATTTTGAAACGTTTTTGACTGAGAGCCGTTGCTTCCATGAGTTTTAGAAATCGATCATTCTGATTCAAATGTATAGGAACCACAATACGTTGGTGACAAACCGCATCCACTATATAGCTAGACTGCACATGTACTGACTCACGCATTTTACCAATGCACTGTATGACGTCACGGGATAGCGATTTGTCTCGTTGAGCTGAACTCAATATCATTCACAAATAACGCAGCTTACCGGGCCGAGGCTGGGCCAAGTCCGTGCCGATACTTTTAGCATCGGCCCGGTATCGGCTCAGTATCGGCCCAGTAAGCTGCGTTATCAGATTTCTATCCCACCATGATTTGAATCGATGTGTAAATTTGGGTCATTATACATTCTTGCATTTCCAGTTACGCTAAGATGTTCATCCGGGTATGCGCTTAGTGACCACATGACTAGATATTTGACCCTTAGAACTTAAACTCGAAGAAGAGAAAATATGAATGGATGTACCTAATTTGGCGATTCTTTCGTCTTGCATTCTCGAGTTATGATAAGAAATGTGCACTCAGTTACGCACCCAGTGACACAGTGACCCAGTGACCTAGATATTTAATCCTTTAACCTTAAACGTGATGAATTACATCTGTGTCATTGTAAAGTATGATATTGTAGTGGAGTGACAAAGTCCAAAACTGTGACCACGACAGGCAAAATTTAGTAAATATGTCATCGATATTAGTTACATTATATAGGTCATTGGGAACATCAATACGGTATGCTAGCTGACGCCGAGGTCATTGGGGGGGGGGGGGGGGTTGGGGTGGTTGGGGGGTGGGTGGCGAAATGTGGTTATGATCATCCATTGTCCAGCAGTGTTCATCAAGAAAAATAGTAGCAAGTCTCGCCGCATGTTGATAGCTTAAAACAAAATTGGGCAAATACGTCCCTAGTGGTATTATCTATTAGAATGATGTACATGGACTGAATACATCGTTAAAGAAACTAGGGTTATGTCCCTTGCAAACTTTCGCTGTATTGAAACCTATGGAATTTTAAAGTATTGGTTCCTGTGGGAAATACATTTGTGGCTCATTTTCTTATTCTTCATTGTATTAATTTTAAGCTGTAGAAGACTTGTTATTAGCAATATGTTGCATGGTGCCGTGGTGAGAATCATGTTATATTGTCGATATATTTCAGCGTTAACTTTCACTATTTTTTGGCGTAGGCCTATGGAGGTCCATGAGAAAATGAAAAAAGGAAAATAATTTGTTTGTTTTTTTATACACGTTGACCAAACTCGTTGAGTGGGCGCCACCTTTGGATATTGGGTACCAGCCAGATATAAATTATGTCAGTTTGATTTAGTAATAATAAAGATTTGACAAAAGTGATAGGCCTATCTGATTGTTTTACAATTGGTAAAAAACGCCTTCTGGCCTATATTCTCCAGAAACTAGGCCAAACTGACCTGACCTATATAGAGCTTGTAGCCTGTGTTCAGATTTGCTTACTCACCAGGTTTCGTGCATATATATATATATATATAAGAAATGTAAAAATTAAGATTCTTTCCGAAATTTTTCCTTAAAGCTCAATATATAAAATAAGGGGATGTAACTCTATAACATGTTGATAATTCAACACGATTCTCATTAAGCTGATACATATTGTCGATAGAAAAAATCTCCCAATGTTTAGAGTTGCTCTTTCCCGTTTATCCATCTATCATATGACGTCATATGACGCCATAAGGAACTACGCGACGTGTATGATGACGTCATAATCATTAGGGCTAGAACAAAGGTATCATCCGGCCTATTTTGCCCTGTAGGTGGGGCTTAGAATACACCTTCCGTATCCTCTGCGTGTCGTACGAGGCGACTAAAGGAGGTAAGGGTGCGGTAACCCTGACAGAAACCTCGAGTGCTGAAGACGGAGGTTCCAAGCCGCACGGCGCACTCTAATAAACCATGGATCCACGCACTTAACGCTTATGATCATGTCGATAGTCACTTACATGACTGGCGGTATGATCGGCGAACGAAAAGAAGAAGAAGAATCCGGTCTATTGATGTCCCCAATCAACCACATAATGCAAATAATATGGATGACACGTTGTACTAAATTTAGCCTGTCAAAGGTTTTGTAGGAATCTTTCTGAATTCTGCCACTCCTCTATTGTGAATAGGGCCTACTAGTTTTACGACAATTTGCTTCATGATATTATTGGTCGTTTATTGCCATGGTATATATATTGTATATCATGCCATCTTTACTGCAGATCACGTGGCTGTCCCAGATTTCAGCGCAGGCGCAATGGAGAACTGGGGTCTCGTTATTTACCGCGAGACGGCGCTGTTGTACGATCCGAATATATCATCGAGCAGCAACAAATATATGATAACGCTCATTGTTGCGCATGAGATCGCGCATACGGTAATAGCAACACATACAACATCCACTACCCGATTGTGTATTCGGCGAGCTCTATATGGGGGGGATGCTTGGTTGTGTATTGGTGGGTGGGTCAGCCACGCACGCGCAGACACACCCACGCGCGCGCGTATACATGCATGCACATATGCACTCACGCACCCACACACCCACGTACGCGCTCAGTTACGCGCACCTGCATGCACGCACGCACGTATGTACGTACACATGCGCCAAATCGCACTCACCATGCGCGAAGCTTGGCGTTGATTACGTTTACATTGCTGAGCGATTCAATTCAAGAATTGTCGAAACAACCTTTTGTCCAGAAATCATCTTAAACGAGTCAAGACTGGTTAAGAAAACTCAGTTCTTTGTTTAATGATATATTATTTGTCAGGTCAGGGGGAGACTATCCATAACAATCGGCCATCGGATTCGTTATTAAGGAAGCCAGCCATTCCAATAGTGAAATTTCCCAAAATACTATTCTCTTTACCTTCAAATCCATGAATCCATTTTTCAATCATTCATATGACGTCATGATCAACTACGTGATGTGTAGGCGGACGTCATAATCAATTACGTCATGAATGGCGTAGCTAAATTCGTCACGAACGCTTAAGTGATGACGGACTAAGCGTTGTTGTACGAATTGACTTTACTATTTAATAAATATGCAGTTGAATATTTTGAAGCTAATTTGACTGGGCGTTGTTGCTGCCATAAGCTTAGCCGTATAGTTTTCTGGAAATTGATAATCAGGGAGTTCAGGAATTGATCGATCCCAACATGGGGGAAGTGTGGCTGAAGCTTAGCTCATGATGGGTGGAGCATAGCTAAGACTGGATTTCTCCATTGACACTGACATTATAAATTAAACATTTTGATGGGTATACATTTTTCAAGATATTTTAATTTTAGAAGACTAATTTTGTAAATTCATCACTGAATTTTTTTCCCCAGCCTGCTTGACCATTAAATGGGTAATGATAAAGAAAATTAAAGTCTTTTACTTAGCCAGTGTCTATCTGCAGGTCGAGAGAAGACTATTTTTGAAAATTTACCACTAGAATGACTGGCTCGATTACCGAGCCAGTCATTCTAGTGGTAAATATTCAGAAATACTCTTCTCTAGGCCTTTCAAATAGCCATGTCTGAAGACCACTACAAAGTTGTTTGTTGCTCGGTTTGACCGTTAAAGGGTTAAGTTGACACAAGAGGGGTTAAATAATAAATGCCATTTATCAATCTCGATAAATCACAATAAGTTGGCCGTAAAATACAAGTTATTTCTAGAGGTTATTCTGTTGTACCTGAATTATCACTCTATTCTTACCTGTTTTTAGTGGTTTGGAAATATGGTGACCATGAAATGGTGGACAGACCTATGGCTAAATGAAGGGTTCGCCAGTACTCTGATGTTTTTCGCAATGAACGATGCGTACGAAGATTGGAACGTGGTACGTTCCATTGTGAAATGCTGATGAAATATAAAAAACCGCGTGTAGTGGTGTTGTATCCTAAGAGCATACAACGAGTTCTCAAAGCCATGTAATCCCGTACCTAGGGCAGATTCAGTGCTAAAGACGGGTAGTAGTAGTAGCCGCAGCAGCAGAAGCAGCTGCATCACCAGCAGCAGCAGCAGCAGCAGCAGCAGTAGTAGTAGTAGTAGTAGTAGTAGTAGTAGTAGTGGTAGTAGTAGTAGTAGTAGTAGCAGCAGCAGCAGCAGCAGCAGCAGCATCAGTAGTAGTAGTAGTAGTAGTAGCAGTAGTAGTAGAAGTAGTAGTAGCAGTAGTAGTAGTAGTAGTAGTAGTAGTAGTAGTAGTAGTAGTAGCAGTAGTAGCAGTAGCAGTAGCAGTAGCAGCAGCAGCAGCAGTAGCAGTAGCAGCAGTAGTAGTAGTATAAGCAGCAGCAGCAGCAGCAGCAGTAGTAGTACTAGCAATAGCAGTAGCAGTAGCAGTAGCAGTGGCAGTAACAGCAGCAGCAGTAGCAGTAGCAGCAGTAGTAGTAGTAGTAGTATAAGCAGGAGCAGCAGCAGCAGCAGCAGCAGCAGCAGTAGCAGTAGTAGTAGTAGTAGTAGTAGCAGCAGCAGCAGCAGCAGTAGCAGCAGTTGCAGTAGCAGTAGCAGTAGCAGGAGCAGCAGTAGCAGCAGTAGCAGCAGTAGCAGTAGTAGTAGCAGCAGCAGCAGTAGTACTAGCAATAGCAGTAGCAGTAGCAGCAGCAGTAGCAGCAGTAGCAGTAGCAGCAGTAGCAGTAGCAGTAGCAGTAGCAGCAGCAGCAGTAGCAGTAGCAGTAGTATTAGCAGCAGCAGCAGCAGTAGCAGCAGTAGCAGTAGCAGTAACAGCAGCAGCAGTAGTAGTAGTAGTAGTAGTAGTAGTAGTAGTAGTAGTAGTAGTAGTAGTAGTAGCAGTAGCAGTAGTAGCAGTAGCAGTAGCAGCAGTAGTAGCAGTAGTAGTAGCAGTAGTAGTAGCAGTAGTAGTAGCAGTAGCAGTAGCAGTAGCATCAGTAGTGGTAGTTGTAGCAGTAGCAGTAGTAGTAGTAGCAGTAGCAGTAGCAGTAGCAGTAGCAGTAGCAGTATCATCAGTAGCAGTAGCAGTAGCAGCAGCAGCAGCAGTAGTAGCAGCAGTAGCAGCAGCAGCAGTAGTAGTAGCAGTAGTAGTAGTAGTAGCAGTAGCAGTAGCATCAGTAGTGGTAGTTGTAGCAGTAGCAGTAGCAGTAGCAGTATCATCAGTAGCAGTAGCAGTAGCAGCAGCAGCAGTAGTAGCAGCAGCAGCAGCAGTATCATCAGTAGCAGTAGCAGTAGCAGCAGCAGCAGTAGTAGCAGCAGCAGCAGTATCATCAGTAGCAGTAGCAGTAGCAGCAGCAGCAGTAGTAGCAGTAGTTGTAGCAGTAGCAGCAGCAGCAGCAGCAGCAGCACCAGCAGCAGCAGTAGCAGCAGCAGTATTATTTAGAGTTTTCACGTTATTTCTTGTCATTTTCTGTTTACCCATGTAACGCTTTACAGCTCATAATGTGTCGTGAAATAAGAACATAAAGACTTTTTAAGAGTTTGATATTTTTGCCATGTGATAAATGGAATTAATGTGGTGCTAGTATGAGAGTAATTTGCATGGAAGGTGCGATCTGTGACGTAGACCAAACATATCAGATAAACTGTAGATCAAGGTTCTCATCCAAGTCATTGGCATCAGCTTCATAGGTTAGAACAAGCCATGATGAATGAGCCAAGCCACTGATAAGCGCAGTAAAACTCTTCCCGCTCATGCGCAAGATGACCTGTTACACTGTTAGAACTCAGTGGAATGGACCTTTCCAATTTATCCACCCAGTGTATGACGTCATAATCTACCTCGTGGCGTATAGAATGACGTCATAATCAATGATGTCATTATGACGTCATGAATGACGCAGATAAGTTCGTCACGAAGGCGTAATAGGTGACGGGCTAAGCGGTGTTGGACGAATTGTACGTCTACTATTTAATAAAGATGTTCAATATTTTTAAACTAATTTGGCTGGGTCCTGTTGCTGCCATACCCAGTCAAATTAGTTTTAAAATATTCAACAGCTTACCAGTATAACTTTCTGGAAATTGATAGTCAGGGAGTTCAGGGAGAGGTGTGGGTGGAGCTTAGCTAAAGATGGGCGGGTTATAGCTAAAACTGGAAAGGTCCATTGTGCAGTGCCTACAAGAGATATGTGGAAAGAAACTATCCTCTCAACTTTATTTGGAGCCAGATTGCTCGAGCACCTTCTAATTCGCGTTCCTTCTATCAAAATCTATAAAAGAAATTCACATTCTATACCTTTTCACAACCATGGTAAATATGTCTGGTGTTGACGACAGCATCTGGTAGGCGTATTATTGAAGCATGGTTTTAAATTGTTGAATGCAGTGTGCCCTTGACAATAATCGTAAATATCAGAGCCAAAAGTAAACACAGGACAATGTACGATTTTTGCACACTCACTGAGGCAATAGTGGGGAAACTAGCAACAAAAATTAGAAAGAACTTAAACGGCGGATGATCCTGTTGCCATCGCCTCTGACGCCATTGTACGTGCGTGCGTGCGTGCGTGTGTATGTGTGCATGCGTGCGTGCATGCGCGCGGGGGGGGGGGGGTTGGGGTGGGTGGGGGGGGGGCCGCAGAACATCACAGTTCACGAAAGCATCGGGATTTGCGATGGTATGTCATCAACTGCACGTTCTAGCTGTTATATTTAATTATTTACAGTTTGCTATTCAAGTTGTGGAAGATATTTTTCACGTGATGGTAAAGGATGCACTTGATACGTCACACCCGGTGTCTACACCAATTAACGACCCGAATGAGATCATTCAATACTTTGACGCAATTTCCTATAACAAGGTAGGCCCTATTGTTGGTTTGAGATTTGTGAAACTATTCTTTATAATTTATTGAGATGTTGATCCTGTTCCTACTGGGCCCTACGTATTCTTGCCGAGTTTCAAGTACTACATTTCCTGTGAATTCTTAGGATAAAGATTAGATTCTAATGCCAAAAAATAGAGGATCTTAAACAAGGTCCCATTTCATATCACTATTATCAACTGAGTTGAATATTAAGCGATAATTTCCGACGAGGTTGATAATTGTGATAATAAATGGAACCGAGTTTGAGATTCTATTTATAACATAACGTTAGCGAGACGTTAGCATTTTTGCCTTCTTGTCATGTAGTGAGCAGAAATTCTATCCGACATAAATAAAAAAAAACACTTGACCAAATCTATAAACTGCTATTTTATTCAATATATTTCGATGTAATTTTGTAATTTAAGCTTTGATGTGGCATAGTTAACGACAAGTCCATTAGGACAGGTATATTTCATGTTTCATCTGCGCAGTGGGAGAAATGGCTTGCTCCGGGCAGGTGAACAGTCCTTAACGTCAAGCGCTGTATAAATTTTGACATTTTCCAATCACGTCGATCCCTGAAACCCCAATTTAGGTCTTTATAAGTTTATCCATCAATCATCTAACGTTATATGACGTCATAATCAACTAAGTGACGTGTATGATGACGTCATAATTAATTATGGCATGAATGACTCGATTTAATCCGTCTTAAACGCTTAATAATCCGACAAATGTTACGAATTGTATGCTTTTACCATTTAATAAACATTCCGTTGAATATTTTGAAACTAATTTGACTGGACGTTGTTTCTGCCAAATTAGTTTCAAAAAATATTTCATAGCTGACCTGTATAGTTTTCTGGAAATTGATAGTCAGGAAGTTCATGGATCGATCGATCCCAACACGAACGAGGTATGGGTGGAGCTTAGCTAGGGATGGACGGTGCATAGCTGAAACTGGAAGGGACCATTAACGTACCATCGTCAATTGATGGTAACCACACATTGACAACTAGCACATTGGGAACATCCTACGGCGAAAAATATTTGACTTATAATTCGAACTATGATAAAATTAGTTTTCGGCGGTAGATTCGTCATTCATTACATATTTTTATTGCGACGTCAGCCTACACGTGACGCAATGGACCTTTCCATTTTAGCTATGCCCCGCCCATCACTATCTAAGCTCCACCCATACATCGCTGTGTTGGGATTGATCGATCCCCAAATGCCCTAGCTATCAATTTCCTGAAAACTATACAGGGAAACTGTTGAATATTTTGTAGCTAATTTGACTGGGTGCTGTTGCTGCCTACGGCAGTAACAGCGCCCAGTCAAATTAGTTTCAAAATATTCAACGGAATATTTATTAAATAGTAAAAGCAAACAATTTGTACAACACATAGACCGTCTTCAAATATGCGTTCGTGACGTACTTATTGACGTCATTCATGACGGCATTCATTATGATGTCATTGTACACATAGCGCAGTTCATTATGACGTCATATGCTGTGTGGGTACTCTGGGAAGGTGAATTGTTAGGATGTCATATACTTAGGCCTAATCAGTGTTTGTATCTGACAGGAATACCACATTACTAGTCGTCACCTTGCCAATGAAAGTCTACCGTAGTTCAGTTAATGTTTCTATTTAAGTAGACCTATGGATGATTCCAATTTATCCATCAATCATATGACGTCATAATCAACAACGTGACGTGTAGGATGACATCATAGTCAATTACGTTAGATATGTTCGTCACGAATGCTTAATTTTTGACAGATTAAGCGTCGCTGTAAAAATTGTATGTCTTTACTATTTAATAAACATGCTGTTGAATATTTTGAAACCAATTTAACTGGGCGTTGTTGCTACCATAGGCAGCAACAGCACTCAGTAAAATTTGATTCAAACTATTTAATAGCTTATACTTTTTTTGATTGGAAATTGATAGTCATGGACTTCAAGGATCGATCCTAACACTGGCGATGTGTGGGTAGAGCGTAGATAATAACTAAAACTTGATTCCTCTGTTCTCAAACAGGGTTTGGCAATACTGCGCATGCTTAGAGGATTCTTGGGATGGGAAGACTTCCGACGAGGGTTGCAGGTAAGTGTGAGTGAGGCCTAATATGACATTTAATAAAAAGCTAAATCTTTAGTTTAAAATACAATCTCAGTTTTCAGTGCGTGGGTGCGTTTGAGAGCGTAAATTTGTGAGTGCGTTATATATATGAGCGTGTGTGCGTGCGTGAGTTATCGGGCGTTTCTCAATATGGGAAATATATAAGGACACAGCTTAGAGAATTGTATATATACATGCATGCGTGTAAACGGCTTCAGACACACACCACAGCTCTCCTTGCGCAAAATATCAGAGACAATCACTGCGGAGGACGCAAACCACAAAAAGCGTATATAGATGACATCACAGACATCAGTTTCTGACATGTGAATGAACACGAGCCTATGATATATTCAATCTTTTCTGTCCACGTTTTAAATATTTGTGGAATTTCTAATTTGCATCATCTTTTCGTTAATGGATACTTTTAAAAACGTAAGAGTAAAACACGTGACTCGGAATGTAATTTTTACTCAGGAAATCGTAGCCTAGAGACTGAAATACTGCTTAAAATCATGAACGTGACAATTCAATTTTTATTCTATTCCATTTCAGAATTATATCAAGAAGTACAAATTCAGCAATGCAGAGATGCACGAGTTATGGGCAACATTTTCCGAGGTAACACATATGATGCTAATGGATCTTTGCATTTTATCTATCAATCATATGCCATCATAAAAAATTACGTGACGTGTATGATGACGTCATAATCAATAACGTCATGAATGACGTAGATAAGTTCGTCACGAACACTTAATTGCTGACGGACTAAGCGTTGTTATACGGATTGTATGCCTTTACTATTTAATAAACATGCTGTTGAATATTTTGAACCTAATTTGACTGGGCGAACCTTCATTGAATTAAATTACACTGAAATTAAATGTAACTTAAATTAAATTTGGATAATATAACAATTTCAGAAATTCAGGATTTTTTTCAGTTGGTTTATTGGCCGCTTACACCTAGATGTATTTGAGCCATGACTCACTCTTAGAGTTGCTTCCCCGAAGGGTTGCATTGCTTCTCCGAAGGGTTGCTCTAAATAAGTCAAAACTGAAAAAAAAAAAAATTAAGACGTTGCTAGGGGTGTGTTTCGCATGTTGCTTCCTAATGAGCTGTTGTTGGTGGGTGTGGGTGTGGGTGTTGTATGCAGTGCATAGGAGGGGTGGGAGGGGTAATTACCTTGTTTCTCTTGGAGGTGGGATGGGAGTGGAAGGCAGTCTGTGAAATGAAATCTCAAAAAGGAAATCAGGAAGAAAATTTTGGAAATAAAAAATATTATGAGACGAAACTGAATGATAATAGTATCAAATAAGAATAAATAACTTAAAATAATGGCATATGATTAAATAAACAAGAGACACGGGGGGGGGGGGGTAAATTGAACTTAAAATCTAGTTTTTGTAAGCTAAATATCTAAATTCAGAACTTAAAAGTATAACCTGTTGCTGTTAAATATAATCAGTTGAATGCAGATGGCGCTATTTGGGAGTTAAAAAGGGCTTATTAGTCATGTAGTCAAGTCGCTAAAAATCCGTTCATACCCATGATAAAATGTTGACCCAGTGCTGGACAAATGAGAGCAAAGCAGAGCGACAGCATCCACATCAAAAGCAAAGCCACGACAATCACGACCTCCGTGTCCAGTTTTTGTGTTTCCACCACACACACACACACGTCTGCGTCATTGCATCATCGGGTGACTCGTCACCAGGAACACAGCAGATAGAAGCAGCAATCAAGTAGCGTCACCACTACACACGACCAACGGCATCTCTCCAGGGCGGGTTGATCGTTGCTCAACCATAAGCTCTTCTACCACGTGACGCCAATCCCACATCCTAGGTCCCGGGTCCTGGCTTCAATCGCGCGTAGTCACATCCGTACATCTCTCTTCTTCTTCTTCTTCTTCTTCTTCTTCTTCTTCTTCTTCCTCATTCTTCTTCTTCTTCCCTAGTAATAGGAAATCCAGTATTATTTGTCCGAGGTTTTAAAACCCTCTTGAAATTATGCTGTTTTCACGGGGTAGGTCTTTCGTATTTTTAAATGCGTGACTGCACTAAAATCGTAATAAAATGTTTAATAAACAAGTCAGAACCATAAAATTTTGAGCCAATGTGAATAAAATATGATCTCTTATAACACGCTAAACACTATCTTAATTGATTAAGAATTATCATTTTAATAAATTTACTTCTACCACGTTTCAAATGCAATTCCTGAGGTTTTATTGTTTTTTACAGAACATTATCATACGTTTTAGGATGACAACCAACATTTCTGAAGGTTCCTGTTGCACCAGAATATCAGGAATCATCAGAAGGTCACCTGATCGGAACACAGACCAACGAATCATGGCTAACCTTGTTAGAAGGCGCTGAAATTAGGAATTATGCCCCGAATTGATACATTGCCAAACAATTAGAGAGAAGGAAATCCCCAAAACTTCCTATCACAGAAAATCCAGGAGCCTTTTCACTATGAAAAGGTAATTGAAGACTCTTAAGCGGACAGCAGATGATGGAGCTGGAAGCAGCGGTAGTACAACAAAATGCCATCACGATGCCCCTCATCAGCATCATCTTCTAAACACAGTACACATTGCGAGAGTTAGACCAAGAAAGGGATCTCTTACCAGAGCTCATAAACAAACTAAATGCATTCACATGCCTTCTTTATGCCTCAAAGGCATCTGTTGTGAGAGTTAATGACTTGAGATATGATCATTCATTAGCGATTGCATAGGTTGTATCATAAATGTCGATATGCCACAAATGTTGGGCATTGGTACCATCTAGGCTGGGGTTCGAACGCGTATGGCGAAGACATTTTGATCCCGTATGCACCCACAAACATGGAAATATGCATCCACTTGTGAAGAGTTCAGGGATCGTTTGTGTAAGGCTGTGTAAAGGTAGGGCCAACTATAAATAAATAGATACGTCAAGCATAGAATGGGAATACTACAAATGGCTTCCCATGTTCACTAACAACATCAAAATGATTCCACAACCATGAATTAACCTGTGATGGCAAAACTTTCCCTTGTTTAAAAACAAACCTCACACAGACGCAATCTCATAAAAACGATTTATATATATAAAAGATAAGAAATTGTATTTATTCTGCTTCTGCATAAATTATAAATTTTTTTAATTCCTTTTAGTGCAATTGCAATTGCACGTAGCACTATCTGTTTACCGTATCACACGATTTCACCACCCTATCCATATGAATATATTTTATACAAGCATAATAAGTAATGAACACCCCCCCCCCCCCTCATAAAATTGACTGCAACTGAGGCAAACCCGATTTTGGTTAGGGTGGTAAAATACAGAAAGCTGTGAGTGTTGCAATGCTATCACATATTTTCCATCCCCAGGGATTCAGATCTTGCCAAAAAATCACTATGACTGAACTCATGGCAGTTAAACAGGTGAAAGAAGTTAGCGACAACAAGCATGAGAGTGAAGATCTGCTGCAGGCTGTCTAGCCTAACCAGCAGAAGACATCTATGTATCTATGAGTGACAAAGATTTATTTAGGCCTCTTCCTCCTCCTCCCCTTCCCTCTTCTTCAGCACCCGATTCCTCTCCAGCTTCTTCCTCCACACTCTCCTCCTCCTATGACGACGACGACGACGACGACTACTACTACTACTACTGCTGCTGCTGCTGCTTCTGCTGCTGCTGCTGCTGCTGCGACTACTACTACTACTACTACTCCCTCGCTTCCTTGCTCGCATACACGTTCGATTTGAAATTACGATACTGTGGTGTTAGGGGTATAACGGTTGCATAAAATAATCCTGTTATATTTGACAGACAGTCAATCACCGTTATGACGTGGCCAAGATTATGGACACATGGACACGTCAGATGGGATACCCTGTGATCAAGGTCACGGACACCGGAAAGACGTTTCTACTCGAACAAGATCGTTTTCTGTTGAACCCGGATGCAGTATATCATCGGAACTCAAGCGCCTTCGAGTAAAGTATTACTAACGCAACATTGTATTTATTACAACATTTCAATTGTCTGATTTTAAGATTTATAAAATAATTTTCAGATAATATGATTAGTGAATAGTTACTAGTGAATAACACCATATCTTTGAGGCCAGACCGTCTAAGCGGCATTCCAGTGCTGTTCGTGATGTACATACATGACATGCCATAGAGATTGAGTACAGCGGCACACATGCGTGTAGGCGACACCAACGTCTTTCACCAGAATAGGGCTGAGGTAGACTGAGTAGACCTACAAGAGGACCTCTACAGACTACAAGATTGGGGTCACCAGGGACTCTAAACTATATTTTGAGGAACACACAACGGAGACGGTAAACAACTCCAAAGGGCCTAAGAACATCTTAAAACCAATTCCAACTCAGCTGTGGCAGAGCATACAGTATCCATTGGCCACGTCATCTCCGCCAGCAGTGCCTCGGCCATCAACATTGAGACCAACTTATTCAAACGGAAGGTTAAAGAGGCCATAGAAATCTACAAGTATCAACCAACCATGAACAGAGACGAGGGCTACCGTATACCAGCAGTCTACCAGTCCATGCTGTCACGTGACTCCACAAGAACTGACCAGAGTGACGTTGCAAGCGACCGTCAGTTAGTGCTGAAAAAGTGACCGAGATGGTCACGAAAGCTACACTCAAACAATTTCTACATCCCGGAGAGGTAACTAATTTTTCCTTATTATGAATCATCCTGGGATCGGGACCAACTTTTTCGGAAATGGCTTTATAGAGTAGGAGGAGCCCCTTCTAGAATATTCGAGTACCGTGTGGCATCCATTATGAGAAAAACAATAGAGAATATGCAACGAAGGGAAAATAAAACTGGCTCTTGGACTGGAGGAATTAAAGTATGAAGATCACATGAGAACATTGAAGTTACCATCACTGGCCTATCGCAGATTGTAAACCGACATGATAGAAACGTACAAGATACAGATGACTCCTC
Organism: Chaetoderma sp. LZ-2023a; assembly: GCA_034401795.1. NCBI lineage: Eukaryota > Metazoa > Mollusca > Caudofoveata > Chaetodermatida > Chaetodermatidae > Chaetoderma > Chaetoderma sp. LZ-2023a. The sequence continues at coordinate 69,839,266 of CM067363.1, read as the reverse complement.
CACGCCCGGTCTCCTCCGTCATTAAGTCATCAAGGATTATGAGCTACATCAGCATACAGAGGCAACTATGATTATGTCTAATCTTATTCATGCTAGAAAACTGTGCTCGACATCCTCAGACAACGCAATCCTCCCAGGAGCTTACCATAGCTACGTGGAATGTACGTGGTCTGACTGCAACATCCAAGAAGCAACCCATAGGCGCTGACTGTGAACATTATAACATCGATATTACATGCATTCAAGAGACTAACATACCTACACACTTAGAGCAGCAACTACAGACAGGCCATAAGCTAGTACTCATGGAACAAAACCAGGCCACATACCGGGGTTTAGGCTTCGTAATCGGACCAATACTCTTGAACCATGTCATTAGTTTTGGATACGTCTGTGATTGCGTTGCATTCATGGACCTGGATATACCAATGTGCCAAGCACTGCCACTAAGCGTCGAATAGCCCACGCATATGGTCCAACTACCGAAAAGGCCAAAGAGAATCCAGCAATATTAGATTCTGTCTATGCAGAACTGAGCTCCGCCGTTACAATCCGAGCCAGATGGGAACTGTTTATATAGATTTCAACTTAGCTTGTGCATGGGATCGCTTGGAGAAGGCGCAGCAGCAATGGAGATGCACTGGTAGCATTCCTTAGTTCCATTGGCCTATTGGTCACAAATACGAGTTTCAAAGACCCATACCATCACCGGACAACATGGACAAGACACATTGCTGATCGCAAACCCCAAAACTACATCAGTAGTCTTCAACCATATACACTTCATACTATGCGAAACACATGCAAAAAACCCTACTCTGCGATGCTCGTCCCTATGGAGGCGCAGACCTCAATTCCAACCATAAGCCAGTCATTACACGCCTTCAGATGAACCATCTCTACCTAATGTTTAGACCCCATACCAGGCAAGAGGGTAGAATCACCTACAACCATTGACAAGCTCATCAGCGACACTGATGTCATACAAAAAGGCAGGTCTTCAGGGAGAAGATAGCTAACGTCGACGTCAGCTCCGAGCCAAGCGAAGCCATAACCAAAACTACTGAAATCTATCGAATCATCAGCTACCAGCACCATAGATGTTCTTAAAAACAACCGAACTAGGTATACTGACGACCCTGTAGTAGTAAAACTGTCAGCAGAGCAGAAAGCGCTACGGTGCACATCTATTGAATTGCTTGCCAATTAGTTGGCGTCAATAAGTTGTGTCGGTAATCAACATGTCCAACTTATGTTAATGGACCTTTCCAGTTTATCTATCCATCATATGACGTCATAATGAGCTACGTGACGTGTCGGATGATGTCATAATCAATTACAGCATGACCGACTCGATTTATTCCGATTTTAACGCTGAATAATCTGACATGTTCTGCGAATTATATGTCTTTATCATTAAATAAATATGCTGTTGAATATTTTGAAACTAATTTGACTGGGTGCTGTTGCTGCCATTGGCAGCAACAGTACCCAGTCAAATTAGTTTCAAAATATTCAACATCTTACCTGTATAGTTCTCTGAAAATTGATATAGTCAGGGAGTTCAGGAATCGATCGATACCAACGCGAGCCAGGTGTGGGTGGAGCTTAGCTAGATATGGGCGGGGCATAGCTACAAATGGAAAGGTCTATTGATAGTTAATTAGTAAACACATTTTATATGATATTTGTGTTGCAGATACAGATGGCATGTGCCTTTTACCTATCGTATGGGAGATGCTCCCGCTAAGATACAGAAACTACAGTGGCTTAGAATGGGATCAGGTATTTGTTTCCCATTCCTCAAGTATTTGTATCGGTTTTATCCAAGAATCGGGGCATGCATCGAGACATGAAACGTTTATCCTATACATTGGAATATCAGAGAGCGGTATCTTTCATTAGTACTTGTGGTACATTGTTGTAACTCCATTAGTTGATTCGCAGGGGACAGTTTCACAAAGGGTACTTACGTACACTTAAGTACGGGGTAAATATCAAATGAAGCGTTCTGGTTGGTTTGTTTTCTACATATTGAAGTTTAAGAAAATTTTTGTACATATTCCCGCGTTTCACTTTTCTCGAACTGTTGCAGTTGACTCCAGTTCTGTTCGCAGAAAATTTGTTTTGTCCTTCACTCGTTGGTTCGTTATGGTCACCATCAACAGATGGATCACTTTCTAGCTGGACCGCCCAGTGGCATAGCCAGACTTTAAGTTGTAGGCGGGGATGGGTGGGGGTGTTGAGCCATCTATGGCTAGGTTCCGCCCCACTTTGTAATAATTGTACAAAATACACATACTATCCACAGATTACTATGAGATGCGGAAATGTCCCCATATACCTCGTAAAGAGGTCTGGGCGTAAATTCATTCATTCATTCATTCATTCATTCATTCATTCATTCATTCATTCATTCATTCATTCATTCATTCATCCATCCATCCATCCATCCATCCATCCATCCATACATACATTCATTCAGTGTACGTGTGTTTGCCTCACTTTATATATGCGTTCAACCTGAAACTCCCAGAATCCCTATATCAAGATAAATATAGAGGAAAGCTGTTGAATATTTTACCCACGGCGTAACACATTTTCTATTGGTTTTCAGCTACCATTCCGAAAACATCAAACAGATGGATTATGGGTAATGTCGATTATCTCGGGTTTTATCGCGTGAACTACGAGAAAGAAATGTGGCAGAAATTGATCGCGCAATTGAACACAAATCACCACGTGAGTTTTATGAAATCAATAGAAGTTATGTTATGTTACATTACAACGAAATCGTACTGCCTGCCTGACTGCCTGTCTGGGTGTCCGCCCGCCCACCCGCCCGCCCGCCCGCCCGCCCGCCCGCCCACCCGTCCGTCCGCCCGCCCGCCAGCCCGCTCGCCCACGTACCTGCCTGCCTGACTGACTGACTGACTGACTGACTGACTGACTGACTGACTGACTGATTGACTGACTGACTGACTGACTGACTGACTGCCTGCCTGCCTGCCTGCCTGCCTGCCTGCCTGCCTGCCTGCCTGCCTACCTGCCTGCCTGCCTGCCTGCCTGCCTGCCTGCCTGCCTGCCTGCCTGCCTGCCTGCCTGCCTGCCTGCCTGTTTACCACTGTGTATTGTCCTCAGCCAAAATCGTTAGCTTCCATTCTTGATCTGAGTATACAGAGTCCTGCTTTCTTGAGGTCACCTCGCATCCCGCCTAACAAATTTATGCAATGCGGTCCTCTCCTGACTTTATATTGTCTGGCTCCCATTATGTTTAATTCCACAGTTCGCTGCTGCGATGGTGTGTCTTCTGGCATCCTCAGCACACGGCCAAACAGGGACCATCTTTGCTGGGCAACTGTTACAGACAGCGGCGATGTATTACACATCTTGTATAGCGCATTGTAGGAAATTATATTATCTGTGCAGTGGTGTTGAGTGATGGTGTGGAGGTGTTTGCGGTGGCAGACATCGCGTTTGCTTAGAGTTGTCTTTGGAGCTGCTACAGTTATACAGCATCAAGGATGCGCAGGTTGTGTTGTATAAACATAGTATTTTTGTCTATGGCTTCGTTTGTCCACAAATCTATACTCTTCCAGAAGGACTGGAAAGCTATATTCGCCATGACACAACTCGCAACAATGTCAGCAGTACTGAAGAGCAGTGAGCTCAGAATTGTACTTTTCTTCCATGGTGCCGCTACGAAGTTTCATGCTTTGTCGATATGTATATGTGGGTGAACTCTGATTTCAGTTCCTTCATAAATAGTTTCTCAATTCTTAGTTTGCTTGCAGCTATTGGGAGTAGTTCATCAAAGGGGTTTCTTTTCCTCGTCTATGAAGTCCACGTCGTCGGCATATTCCATCTCTAGCGACATACCCAATATAGAGACTGTGGGGTTTGGTCTTTCGCACAGATTTCAATACCGCTGCAAGGTAACAGGTGAAAAGCCCAGGAGATAGACCTTCTCCCGGTGGGGAGCCGATTGATGTCTCAAACTCTGCCGACTTCACTGTCTTGACTCTTACGCTCAGCTTAGTGTCCACAAGCTGTAGTCTCAATAGTCGCAGCTCATCTTCATTATAACTGGCCTGGTATCTATTTATCAATCCATTCACCCACCCATCAACCCACCCACCCAACCACCCACCCATCCTTCCATCCATGTATACCGCACAGTTCTCGTGATCGAATATGCCGTACGGGAGGATACGCACATAAAAATGCACACCGCCGAGCAAAACATGTTGCAGAGGAGTCTACATTGGCATTTGGCTCGAAGAGAGAATTCCACTCGTGGATGGTACTTACAAAGAATGATTCTTTGTACTGAGCAATTTCAAGGCAGCCCAAAATAAATTATTAGTACCGGGTACCATTCAGTGACGTCACGAATGTTGTTTGTCTCGTCACGTGTTGCGAGACTATTACAATCATACATTTGAATAGCATAGGGACTGGTTGTCCCGACCGCCACTGACGATGTTCAGTAAAACGCGGATGCGCATGATCGGATATTTAGACTGCACGAAACCGGTAACCAGTCCACACCTGCCGACCAAACGTTAAACTGTCATAAGAATCGTCAATAAAATGTGTCAGTTCAACATTATAATAATCATACCGAAATATTATGATGTTGACGTAGAAGTTTTCGAGATTTAAAAAACCCCACGAGTTTTCTAAATTCCTGGGAAAAACAATATGTATTGCGGATCACCACCTTGAATATAATATTTGTTGACGTTAGTAAAATCAGGTTCGCTATTTTAATCTGATAATTTGTTCAAATGACTAACATAATCATTAAAAATAAAATAGATTTTGATGGCGTTCTACTATTCTCTTTTAAACGAGGTCGGCCGAGAAAATACTATAGGAAATCTCTTTGTCGTGTGACATTTTCACTCGGTCGAAAATTACTGTCACCATGGACAATCTATAGTATTCATATCTGTGTTTGCAATAGCAATAATGCTCCTGATTTTGAGGTCAATAGTTCAAAGGCCAAGGTCATCTAGAAGGTCTGGATGGTGAGACTACGAATTCTCTGGCAAGCATTTTTTCATTTGTGTGGAGCACATTTGTACGATTTAGTAACTAACTAACACGTTCTTGAATGACAGTACAAACATCTAGTTTTGAAATCTCTAAAGAATTTACCAGCCAGCAGTCATCAGAAAAAGATGTATTCGTCTATAATTTGGAGCACGGAGTTCCATTGTATTGAATATTTTGAAACTAACTTATGTTCTGTTAAACATTTTAAACTTATTTTGATTGTAAGCCATTGCTCCAGTCAAATTACGTCAAAAATATTTAACAGTGCATTTTTTTGGAAACATTTAAGTTATTTCTGCGCTGTACTGCACACAGGACAGCAAACAGTTTAGGTTTATCACATTAGGTTCAAAATATCCAACCGCTTGCCTATAAAGTCACATTAAAATTGGCATTCTGGGAATCCGGGGTCAAAAGGTTACGGCCACAATTTGTATTATTTTTAAAGGTTCGAATAGTAACTTCAATTTAATTGGAATGCACATTTTAATTACTGCTTATGAGTATAACCATAGCAGTTAATAAGCGTTCGCTTCATACGTAGACGAGCAATAGAAGGAGCGAGTTGCTACTGTAATCAGGGCTAGAAATTAAAGCGATGCTAATCTCATCTCAAATGTTGAATTGCACCGATAGAATATGGTTTTTAGATTCCATATCATTCATATCCTGTCACATTCCCTTATCCGTATCGCAATTATCGGCTTTGTAATATCGAGTAAATGTTGACAGTGACCGCCACCATTTTGTCAGCTCAAGCTTTAGTGCGCGATGTCATGTGTGTGCCAATGCATTACGTTCTTTTATATGTAATACTCATCCCGTTGAATAGTTTGAAACTAATTTAACTGGAAGTTGTTGCTGCCTATGGCAGCAACAACTTCCAGTCAAATTGGTTTCAAAATATTCAACAGCTTACCTGTAGGATTGTTTTTATACCACATTGCCAAACTATAGCTGGCACCTCTATGACTGAGCGTATATACCAAGGCGGACACACTAGGTTTATTCCGATTGGTTGAAAAGTAAATCATGACAGCCATCATAGGCTGTAGAAATG